>SRVM01010352.1:0-37839 GCA_007570785.1 Antilocapra americana
TATCATATTTCTTAAATTGTCTTGTAACGATAATTTTTAAACTTTTCCTTTTATAATTATTATTTATTTAACTTCATGGTTATTTACTGGCTTCCTTAAAGTACTGCAAGATGTATGGTGTTGGTTTAGTTGCTAAGTCGTGTCCAACTCTTGCGACCCCATGGACTGTAGCCAAGTAGGCTCCCCTAGTCATGGGATTTTTCAGGCAAGAACACTGAAGTCGGTTGTCATTTCCTTGTACGTATTACTAAAAGTAAACTAAATAAGAAGTAATGTGCAGAGTTTTTTCTAGAAGCTTTAATATCATTGGAAGCCTATGTTGTATAAATCATGGTATTCTTAAATTATTTTTGTGGTAAAATTCTTAATTTAAAAAAAGAAACCAAATTTCATTTATAGAAATTAATTTTACTTACAAAAAATCTAATTAGCTTTGGTTATATAAATCCAGCATATTATTTGCATAGAGCCTACATACACTTTTCTATTGATAAATACTGCTCAGTGTACCTGGAGGAGGGTGGGGGCTTATTTCCAGAGGAAGACTGCAATGTTCTATCTTTCTAAAATTAATTAATCAAATTTGAAGGTCTCTGCATTCATAAGAGTTTTATGTAGAATCTCGAATACAAAAAGAGCTCACTGAGTAGGTAAACTGCACATTGGTTGCAAGATAAGCAATTTAAAAATCATGTTTTAATCCTCCAAGGTATTATGCAAAGAAATTACAGCACACTTTTACTGTCCAAATGGCACCCCAGTGACCTGAAATATTGAATGTGGGATTTCTTTAAGGAAGAAGCTTATGTGCAGAATTTTGTTTCAGTAATGAAATACTTAATTTTAAATTTACTAAAAATGTCTATAGTGTAAATAGTAGCTATGTAAATACAAACAACAATGAAACTATTACAGAAAGGAAATGCCATTTAATTACTAAAGACATTTAATGTAGAACTATGGACCAACTACTTTTTAGATGTATAAAATATCATAATTCAGGATTATTTCAAAGAAATAAAAATATTCAAAACAGCCCACAAAATTCTGAGTTACTCATAGTGGTTAAAATTTTTAATTACTCCCTGTGAAAAATACAAAGTGATATATTTACTCGATATTAGTAAATAATAAGTGATAGTAAATATGAGCCTGAGAAAAACAACACTTTCTAACAATTCAACTTTCAGGATATTGAAATGAGCTTTCTTACAAGAAAACCAGTGCCATCTCCCAAAGGCAAGGAAAGAATTTCTCCTTTTGAGAAATTGAAAAGAAGATAACTATACATTAGCGCTAACATTTTGCTGTTCAAGGAAGGGAAGGCTGAGTATGAGTTTATTAGTAGCTATATGTTTCTCTCATAGACATTGTAGAGTAATCACACAAAAATATGATACATTTTAAAACACCCCTTTATTACTGTTTATTTTTTTTATGAATTCTTTAATATGTTAGGTGCCACTGAGGAATCTTAAGCTGACTTTTTATAAACATATTTGTTTTTAGTGTCTGATCAAGCATCTGAAGTCTGTTAATAATCCCCTAGAGCCATTTTATCATTCTATTTTTAGTAAAGAAATCTTTGTTTTTAAAAAAGTGACTGGCTAAACAGTGACAAGTCACCCTTCATAGCTTCCTGGGTACAGCTGTGACCTTCTAACTTAGGTTTGTACAGTGACTGTTAGTAGAAGGGTTGAATACAACTTCTATATTACATCCTAAAGAGTACCAGTTTGCTGTCCACTTTCTCTTTTCTTTTCCCAGAAGACAACAGCAGAAACTGTTGGTATGAATTAGCTTCAACAGTGCAGATAAGGAACACTTAGTAATAGCTAATAAAAAGGTAAACTGAATCCTGAGTTTTTGATTCACATCATTTTTAGGTCTCTTTATTGCAACAGCTTTATCAGCAAACCTAACTCAGTGTCTTTCCATGTGTGGCTGCATAAAGACTGAAGAGTATAACAGCATGAATATAAGGGATTTAATTTATAACATTTTAACTTTCATCTGTACCCTTTGGGCTTCCCTGGTGGCTCAAATGGTAAAGAATCTGCCTACAATGTGGGAGACCAGGGTTCATTCCCTGGTCAGAAAAATCCCCTGAAGAAAGGCAAAAAAGGAAATGATTTCCCTAAGAACATGCCTGACATCCCTGTAGCTCTTTTCCAACTTACAGAAAAAAAGTTTTATCACCAACCAACCCCAATCTTAGTACAGTGCCACACCAAAGTTATGGAAACCCTCGTGGTACGAAAATAGCCGTTTAAATGTTTGAACAAGAATCCATTTCCCTACAGGGTTTCCTGTATCCCTATCATATCCAAGGTTGAGCAACACAGGTAAACAGAGGAATCTAGATTCGAACCCAAGCAATTGGTTCCAAAGCCTGCCCTCCTTATTACAAGACAAAGATTTCAAGAAGACAAGCCCAAAAGACAAATCCATCGTACACAAAGTTCTCATCATTTCCACTGTTTCTGAGCCGTATCAACAATAACCATCCACAAGGTTTAAAGCCAGATTTGGATGAGATAAGAAGCACTGAGTGCCCCCTGGTGAAGTGAAGTGAAAGGTGCTTAGTCACGTCTGACTCTGTGATGCCATGAACTATGAAACCTGCCAGGCTTCTCTGTGGAATTCTCCTGGCAAGAATACTGGAGTGGGTTGCCATTCCCTTCTCCAGGGGGTCTTTCCATCCCAGGAATTAAACCTGGGTCTCCTGCATTGTGAGAAGATTCTTTACTGTATAAGCCACAAGGAGTGCCCTCACAGAGCCCCATTTTAAAAAGAACAAAAACTAAAATTTATGGAACATTTAGTATGTAGGCACCATGCTAAGCCATACACAAATGTGTAAAATAATTGTGAGACGTTTATTATTATGTTTATTTTATAGAATGAGACACACAAATGTGAAGCATGTATTTTAAAGTAGCATAGGAAGTTGGTGCTTAAGTAAGTAGTCAAATCAACTCAGTCTGAATATAGAACTGGGAGTTTTCATTTGTGTTTGTCTAGCCCAAGACTCTTGAGAGTCCCTTGAACTCCAAGGATTCCAACCAGTCCATCCTAGAGGAGATCAGTCCTGGGTATTCATTGGAAAGGACTGATGTTGAAACTGAAACTCCAATACTTTGGCCACCTGATGTGAAGAGCCGACTCATTTGAAAAGACCCTTGTTCTGGAAAAGATTGAGGGCAGGAGGAGAAGGAGACAATAGAGGATAAGATGGCTAGATGACATCACTAACTCAATAGACATTAGTTTGGGTTAACTCTGGGAGTTGGTGATGGACAGGGAGGCCTGGTGTGCTGCAGTCCCTGGGTCGCAAAGAGTCGGACATGAATGAGTGACTGAACTGAACGGAACTGAACTGAGCCCAATATATTAATTATATATAGCATGTCTGACAAATAAATATCAATACAGGTGAGCATAAATTACATTTAGGATTCTTTCCAAACTTTACATTATATGAAAGACCATATATTTTGTTAATCAAATAATCATTTTTACTTAGGAAATCATAGAAAATCATTTAATAATAATACAAAATATTGATACTTTGTATATTAATAATAATGACTACTTCACCTTTATACCCATGTACTCAATCAAGTAGTCACATTTTATGCCTTCTCTTCTGAATCCTAGATTTCCATTGAATCTGTGTGGCTGTAAATCTTCCTGTGTAAGTATTAGAGTAGATGTGTTTTCATTTCTCATTTATAAATACATAGTAGTAAAACTTCTGTGTTGTGTGGGTAAGTATATGTTTATAAATAACTCAAATTTCTTTTTTTGTGGCACCTTTGTCTGGTTTTGATATTAGGGTGATGGTGGCCTCATAGAGTGAGTTTAGGAGTTTACATTCTTCTGCAATTTTCTGGAAGACTTTGAGTAGGATAGGTGTTAGCTCTTTTCTAAATTTTTGGTAGAATTCACCTGTGAAGCCATCTGGTTCTGGGCTTTTGTTTGTTGGAAGATTTTGTTTTCTTTTGTTTTGTGTGCTTTTTTTTAAGATTTTTGATTACAGTTTTGATTTCCATGCTTGTGATGAGTCTGTTCAGATTTTCTATTCCTTCCTGGTTCAGTTTTGGAAGGTTATACTTTCTAAGGATTTTGTCCATTTCTTCCAACTTGTCCATTTTATTGGCCTATAGTTACTCATAGTAGTCTCTTACACTCTTTTGTATTTTTGGGTTGTCCGTTGTGATTTCTCCATTTTCATTTCTAATTTTATTGATTTGATTCTTCTCCTTTTTTCTTGATGAGTCTGGGTAATGGTTTGTCTTCTCAAAGAACCAGTTTTATCTTTGTTGATCTTTGCTATAGTCTTTGTTGTTTCTTTTTCACTTATTTCTGCTCTTATTTTTATGATTTCTTTCCTTCTACTAAATTTGGGATTTTTCTTTTTATTATTTTTCTAGTTTTTTTAGGTGTAAGGTTAGGTTGTTTATTTGATGTTTCTCTTGTTTCTTGGTCTTCCCTTGGGATTCAGCTGGTAAAGAATCTGTCTGCAATGCAAGGACCTGGCTTCAGTCCCTGGGTTGAGAAGATTCTCTGGAGAAGGGAAAGGCTACTCACTCCAGTATTCTGGCCTGTAGAATTCCATGGACAGTATAGTTCATGGGGTCACAAAGACTCAGAAATGACTGAGAGGCTGTTACTTTCACTTTCTTGTTTCTTGTGGTAGGCTAGTATTGCTATGAACCTGCTTCTTAACAGTGCTTTTACTGAATCCTATAGGTTTTGAGTTGTTGTGTTTTCATTTTCATTTGTTTCTATGCATATTTTGATTTGTTTCTTATTTCTTCTGTGATCTGTTGGCTATTCAGAAGCATGTTGTATAACATCTATATGTTTGTGTTTTTTATATAAATAAATTATATATTTTCCTAAGCATATGTATAAGTAAATGCATAATTCTGAAGAATTTCCAAAGTGGTTGCAGCACTATTTTGCATCCCCTCTCCTACCAGTTCTGCATGAGTTCCTGATGGCCTACATCTGCACCACAACTTGATTATCTCTATATTTTATGTATTATATTAATATATATGATCTCTATATTTTAAATTTTAGCCATTCTAGTGTATATATAACTGTGTGTCCTGCTGGTTTTAATTTACATTTCTCAGAAGGTTGATTTTGAGCACATTTTAAAGTTCTTATTAGAAACACAGATATACTATTTTGTTAACTGTCTTTTCAAATATTTTGACCATTTCCTTGGGTCTTGCTTTCCTCATACTTTCATTTACTCTTGATTTAAGTCAGTAATATATATTTTTAACATTTTCTTCAGTGTCTGAAGAGCCCTTTCCCCCTAATTATTTCTCTTTAAAAAGAGAAGCTTTTCATTTTGGAAAAGTTGATTCATTCCTTTAAAAAAAAAAAAAGTTCATATTTCTGACCTAACTAACCTTTCCCTTCTCCAATGTCACAGAGATTCCCATAGATTTTTACAAAGATATGTTATCACCTTCATGTTAGGAACTAAGAACAATTTCAAGTTAAATTTTTGAATGATGACAGGTTATACTCAAGGTTTATCCGCCCCCCCCAATGAAGACATAAAGGCTGTCAACTTCATTTGAGAGAAAGACTTCTGTCTCTTCCATTTAATATCCTTGGAGTATCGGCAAAAATCATTTGAGCATATTTGTGGGATTTACTTTTGAATTCTTTTTTTCTCCTTCAATCTATACATCCATTCTTACTCTAGTGATGCTCTATCTTGATTACTCTATAATAAGTCTTGAAATTAATCAATGTAAGTCCTCTTTGTTCTTTTACTAGATTCCTTTTGAAATTAAATGTCTCTTGTATTTCCATATAAGTTTTAAATGAACTGACCATATATCTGTAAAACACCCAGTAGATATTAATTCGAATTGCATTATGTCTATAAAGCAGCTTGGGATAAGGTGATATCTGAACAACATTGAATATAAATATAGCATATGTAACTTGTGTATTAGGGCTTCCCTGGTGGTTCAGCTATAAAAAAAATAAAAAAAAATTTAAAAAAAATTGCCTGCCAATGAAGAAGACACAGATTCAGTCTCTGGTTGGGAAGATCCCCTGGGGAAGGAAACGGCAACCTACTCCAGTATCGTTGCATGGGAAATCCCATGGACGGAGGAGCCTGCTGGGTGATAGTCCACGCAGATGAGCCAGACATGTCTTAATGACTAACAACAATATCAATTCAAGTATTACTACAATTTAAAAGAAAAAGTGAAAATTAATACAACTCCAGGAATAAGAAATAATGACTAGTATGTTTTAGTTCTAGAAAGATGCATTATTAATAGAAAAAAATATTAACACCTAAGTTATGCACTAATCATAAGTATTATAAAATAAATCATCCTGTATATTTCAAAGCCTATTTCTATGTTTTTGACACTGTAATTATCCAAATATGTCCATGTTAGAAAATATGAATCTATCTCATTCATCTTTGAGCCTACATATCACATTTTTCCATCTTATTAATTTACCATCATTGATAAATTTTACAGTGTTCAGGATGATTCCACTTCTGCCACAGTAAAGAACTATGTAATAAAAATCTCTATACAGAAGTCTGATATAGAATTCTACTTATACAACTTCGATAAATGTCTGAAACCTCAGCACTAAATTTTTCATGTGCATGTGTTTAAGAAGTTAAAACCCCCTTTATACCTACTGGTCCAAGTTAGATTTTTATAACAATGAGGGCCCATTTCCATAGACACCTGCAAACACTAAGGATTAGATATTCTTCATATTTTTATATTGTTTTTCAAATTACTGTAATTATGATCTATTGATAAATTTGTGAAGGATTTATTCAAGTGTCCTAGAGACTATCAGATATATGATGACCAAGAGTTTTAATGTTATGGGTGAGGCTATAAAAGTATAATTTCTGGACATAAACTTAAAAAATAATTCCTCATCCCATGACAAATGGATCATTTAAGTAAGCGTGTGTGAGTACCTTCTATGTTTTCCAAGCATTGTTCATCTACTTTATTGTTGTTTCTCCTCAGTCACGTCCAACTCTTAGTGACTCCATGGACTGTAGCATGCCAGGCTCCTCTGCCCTCCGCTATCTTCTTCACGTCCATTGAATGGATGATATTTTCTAACCATCTTATCCTCTGAACCCTTCTCTTTTTGCCGTAAGTATTTCCTAGCATTGGAGTCTTTTCCAATGAGTCAGCCATTTGCATCAGGTGGCCAAAGTATTGGCGCTTCAGCTTCAGCATCTGTCCTTCCATTAAATATTCAGGGTTGATTGCCTTTACAATTGATTGGTTTGGTCTCCTTGGAGTCCAAGAAACACTCAAAAGTCTTCTACAGAACCACAATTTGAAAGCATCAATTCTTCAGCATTCAGTCTTCTTTATGGTTCAACTCACATCTGTACATGGCTACTGGAAAAAAATCATAGCTTTGACTATATGAAATTGTCGGTAAAGTGATATTTCTCCTTTTGAGTATGCTATAACTGTGGACAGTGACTGCAGTCATGAATTAAAAGATGCTTGCTCCTTGGAAGGAAAGCTATGTACTTTAGATAACTTGTTGAAGAAGGCAGATAAAAATATTATTTTTTCCATAAATGTTAACTTGAAGAGTGTTGGGCATGTAATAATCTACCAAATAATTGTAAAAAGAAATCTAAAGCATAATTCTTAGCATTCAATAAATATTTATTAAGCACCTACACTACTTGGAATATATCATTGAACAAAACAGGAAAAAATCCTTCCTTTTGGACCTTATATGTTATATAACAAGTAAGTACCTTTATTTGTATATTAGATGCCATTAAAGATTGGGGTAAGGGGAATTAGAGGGAAGTGACAAGTGATACACAGAGAATTATAGCAGTTATGGCAAAATTATGAGCAATTACTGTGGAAATAATGTACAAGCTAAGATTTGAATGACAAACAAGAAACATTCATTTAAAGATATAAAGTCAGAGAGAATTGATATTGCAAAGACTACAAGAGCAATAAAACTGGCAGATTTAATTTTTTTTAAAAAAAACTGCTATGACTGGAGATTAGAGACTATACAAGAATCATAAGAGTAGGTGTCTGAGAAGCAGATATGGACCATAAACTCAAGAAAGGTATACTCATTTAAAAATCATTTAGTCAACTCAGGAAATTAGATGTCTTCATTTCTTCAGAAATCTCCAAATAATTATATGTGTGTATCCATGCATGCATGTATGTATTTCTGGCAACAACAAAGTGACATGAGTGATGGTATTAAGTTAATGTTGTCATTTGATTTCATCGACTTTAATAGGATTGGCTAAATTTTCTGAATTGCTCCAAATGAGATGTCAGAAACATGTCTAGCTGATTTTTCACTTTTAAGGGTGATCAGAAGGGATAGATATATGTATATGCCAGGGAAATCACAACATTGGATGAGAGAAGCAGGCTGCTGGGTATCTGAAAAGAAGAAAATGGAAAAAGTGGATGGGAAATGCCAAGAACAATACCTTTGAAATAAAACAAGACATAATTTCCTTTGTATTTATTAAACTTGAGTTAATTTCTCCTATGCCTCCATTTCACCTGAAGAAAAGAAATTAATTTGTGATTCCTTTCTACTGCTCACTTAAATTAATAGATTTGGAGAGAAAAAAGTTTAAAATTTAGAGAGAGGGAATCAGGAGGGAGGAGGGAGGGGGATTCTGGAAGGGGAACATATGTACACCCATGGCAGATTCATGTCAGTGTACGGGAAAACCAACACAATAATGTAAAGAAAATTTAAAATTAATTAATTAATTAAAAAAAGAAATAGAAGTTACCTGCATAAAAAAAAATAAATAAATAAAATATTGCATATAATATAAAATCTGAAAGAGGGTTTTTAATTGATTTAAAATTCATATCAAGTTTTGTAATTAGAATATTTGTATGAAATATCATTATACATGGTTTTGAGTTAATGTATTCAATAAACATTGAATATGTGTCATTCACCAATGAACAAAGCTCCTACCCTATTGGAAAAAGCTGGTATGATTTTTGTACGATATGACAAAAAGTAGAACAGGTCATAATATAGACAGATTTAGAATATCTTTACATGAGAGGCACCTAATTCACTTTGAGGTGGGAAAGGGAGGATTTGGGAAGTGTTTCTAACTGGTTGTTGTAGTTCAGTCTCTCAGTCATGTCTGACTGCAACCCCATTGACTGCAGTAGGCCAGGAAGCAGGCTTCCCTGCCTTTCACTCTTTCGCAGAGTTTGTTCAAACTCATGTCCATTGAGTCAGTGATGCCATCCAACCATCTCATTCTCTGCCGTCAACTTCTCCTCTTGCCTTGAATCTATCCTAACACCAGGGTCATTTCCAATGAGTTGACTCTTCACATCAGGTAGCCAGAGAATTGGAGCTTCAGTAAAAAGTCCTTTCAGTTAATATTCAGGACTGATTTCCTCAAGGATCAACAAGTTTGATCAACTGCAACAAGGAGTTTCAGTTCAAAGGACTCTCAAGAGTCTTCTCCAGCACCACAATTCAAAAGAATCATTTCTTTGGTGTTCAGCCTCCTTTTTGACCCAACTCTCACATTTATACATGACTACTGGAAAAACCATAGCTTTGAGTAGATGAACTTTTGTTAATAAAGTGATGTCTATGCTTTTTAATATGCTGTCAAGGTTTGTCATAATATTTCTTTCAAGGAGCAAGCATCTTTTAATTTCATGGCCACAGTCACCATCTGCAGTGATTTTTGGAGCCAAGAAAATAAAATCTGCCACTTTTCCCCCATTTATTTGCCATGAAGTGATGGAACCAGATTCTATGATCTTAGTTTTTTGAATGTTGAGTTTTAAGCTAGCTTTTTCACTCTCCATTTTCACCTTCATTAAGAGGCTCTTTAGTTCCTGTTCACTTTCTGCCACTAAGGTGGTAACATCTGCATATCGAAGATTGTTGATATTTCTCCTGACTATATTGATTCCAGCTTGTGATTAATCCAGCCCAGTATTTTGCATGAAGTACTCTTCATAGGAATTAAATAAATCGAGACAGCCTCAGATATGCCTTTCCCAAATTTGAACCAGTCCATTGTTCTATGTCTGGTTCTAACTGTTGCTTCTTGACTTGCATACAGGTTCCCCAGGAGGTAAGGAAGTCTGGTATTTCCATCTTTTTAAGAATATTTCACAGTTTGTTGTGATCCACATGATCAAAGGTTTAATGTAATCAGTGAAGCAGAAGTACATGTTTTACTGGAATCCCCTTGCTTTTTCTATGATCCAATAAAAGAGAAAGTGAAAGTCATTCAGTTGTGTCTGATTCTTTGCGACCCCATATACTATACAGTCCATGGAATTCTCCAGGCCATAATAATGGACTGGGAAGCCTTTCCCTTCTCCTAAGGTATCTTCCCAACCCCTGGATCGAACCCAGGTCTCCCTCTTTGGAGGCAGATTCTTTACCAGCTGAGCCACAAGGGAAGCCCAAGAATACCGGAGTGGGTAGCCATTCCCTCCCCAGGGTATCTTCTTGACCCAGGATTCAAACCGAGGTTTCCTACGCTGCAGGCAGATTCTTTACTGTTGGATCCACCAGGGAAGTTCTAAACAAAATCACTCAGTTGTGACTCTTTGTGACCCCATGGACTATACAGTCCTTGGAATCCTCCAGGCCAAAATATTGGAGTGGGTAGCCTTTCCCTTCTCCAAGGGATCTTCCCAATCCAGGGATCGAACCCTGGTCTCCTGCATTGCAGGTGGGTTTTTTACAAGCTGAGCCACAGGGTAAGCCCAAGAATACTGGAATGGGTAGCCTGTCCCTTCTCAGCAGATCTTCCCACCAAGGAAGATCCAATGGATGTTGGCAATTTGATCTCTAGTTCCTCTGACTTTTCTAAACCCAGCTTGCACAGCTGAAAGTTCTCAGTTTATATATAGTTGAAGCCTAGCTTGAAGGAATTAGATCATTACCTTGCTAGCATGTGAAACGAGCATAACTGTAAGGTAATTTGAATATTCTTTGGCATTTATCTTCTTTGGAGTTGACATGAAAACTAATATTTTCCAGTCCTGTGGGCCACTGTAGAGTTTTCTAAATTTGCTGGCATATTTAGTACACTTTAACAGCATCATCTTTTAAGATTTGAAATAGTTCAGCTGGAATTCCATCACCTCCACTAGCTTTGTTCATAGTAATGCTTCCTAAGGCCCACTTGATTTCATACTTCAGGATGTCTGGCTGTAAGTGAGTGAACACACCATTGTGGTTACCTGGGTCATTAACACCTTTTTGTACAGTTCAGTGTATTCTTGCCATCTCTTCTTAGACTCTACAGCTTCTTTTATGCCCTTGCTGCTTCTGTCCTTTATTGTACCCATCTTTGTATGAAATATTCCCTTGGTATATCTAATTTTCTTGAAGAGATACTTAGTCTTTCCCATTCTGTTGTTTTACTCTATTTCTTTGCATTTTTCACTTAGGAATGTTTTCTTATCTCTTCTCTCTATTTTCTGGAACTCTCCCTTCAAATGGGTTTATCTTTCCCTTTCTCCTTGCCTTTCACTTCTCTTCTTTTCTCAGCTATTTGTAAGGCCTCCTCAGACAACCATTTTGCCTTTTTGCACTTCTTTTTCTTGGGGATGGTTTTGATCACTGCTTCCTGTACAATGTTATGAACCTCCATCCATAGTTCCTCAGGCACTCTATCAGACCTAACCTTGAGTCTATTTGTTACTTCTACTGTATAATCATAAAGGATTTGATTTAGATCATACCTGAATGGTCTAGTGGTTTTCCCTACTTTCTTAATTTAAGTCTGAATTTTGCAATAAGGAGTTCATGTTCTGGGCCACAGTCAGTTCCCTGTCTTGCTTTTGCTGACTGTATAGAGCTTCCCCATCTTTGGCTGCAAAGAATATAATCAATCTGGTTTCAGTACTAACTCTGTTAGCCTTTGCCCTGCTTCATTTTTTCCTCCCAAAACCAAACTTGCCTGTTACACCAGGTTATCTCCTGATTTCTTACTTTTGCATTCCAGTCCCCTATGCTGAAAAGGACATTTTGTGTCTATGTGTGTGTGTGTGTGTGTGTGTGTGTTGCTAAGTGTAGTGGACTCACTGCACTTAGAAATTATTAGGCATTTTAGGCCAGAAAAAGAATAGGACTCTAAGCAGAGAAAAGTAAGCAGAGAATAAAGCTATTAATAAAACAAAGAGTAAAATCCATTTCATTTGTACAACTCTAGGGAGCTAGAAAAACCACATCCTGATATGAATAAGAGAATATAGTGATGAACAATGCTAAAAACAAAGGCAGATGCTGAAGCATTAGTTTCTTATACCGAAATAATATATTCGAACTTTATTTGAAAGTTCAGTGTGGGTTTTTTTAACATGACATGGTCAAAGATGCATATTTAATCTTTTTCAAATATTTAAAAAGGGTATTTTATTTTAGAGATTCTACTTAAGAACTAAACATGCAATCCAGTACAATCCAGTAAAGATGTTAAAATTATAGAACCATGGTTATTAACAAAAATATTTGGTGCAAGGGATTTCAGTTTAATTCTATTTTTTTATTCTTCTCTCATTTTCATCTCAAATTCCTCAAATGAGTAAAGCATTGCCTGCCCTTCCTGTGGGACAGCAGAGCAGAAGATGGTATAAAGTTTTTGGTGAAATATAATAGAACCCCTCCTTGATATTTTTTAGGTTGACACAACCTATATGGGATTATGTATATCAGACATTGAAACAAACTTTTTATGATCTCAAAATCAGTAACAGAATCACTATATTTCAAAGCACAGAGCAGTATATTTAATGCCTCAAGGCACTCCAGGGTCATGTTTAAGGTCTCAAAATCAAGTTTGAGATTTTAGGTAAGTAAGGAGGGCAAAAAAGAAAAAAAGTAAGTAAGGAGGGCAAAACAAAAGTAAGGAAGGCAAAAAAAAAAAAGAGAGAGAGAGAGAGAGAAATAGGAGAATGGAAAGCTTCCTATTAAAGAGATAACTTCCAGGACTTTAAAGGCATCTTTACTATCCAGAGTCAACAGTGTATCTCAGAAGCATATGCTTGAAGAGAAAACTAAGCAGAAGGTTCTAGTATGTAATGAAAAATACCAGGGATCAAGCTCTTCCATGAATTAATGTATGAATTTTTAATAATTTTATCAACAGAAAGTTCAGTTTAGATAAAAGGATCATAGGCAGAATCAATGAATATATATCAAGTTACATCTGTGTCTACTAAAATCTTTTCTGAATTGAGCTGATTAATGTTTCAAAAGTAGATTATTTTCCCAGAAAACAAAAGGCCTATTGAGAAAAAGGTTTGAATTTGATTTATTAGGTCTATTGCTTTTAAAGTTCAATAATAATCAATTACATGAATATAAGTAGTTTTAAAGGAGTTCTTAATTCTTGACTTTTTTCTTTTTTTTAAACAAATTCTCTCTCTTCCTGTGGTTACTAGTTCTGCATATATTTTCAAGAAATTTGTAGGATTGTTCAGATAGAGCAGGGAGTTAAGATATTTGCATATTATGACACATGGTTGATTTGTAATTAAAGTAGAAAAATAATTAACATTGGTTGCACAAAAGAAATGGTGAATCAAATCCCAGATCCCTTAGGGAAACAAACAAGGGAAAATTTTAATAAAGGCATGTAGAAAGAAATGACACAGAAGTTTAGCTGTTAAACTAACAAGGGGTTCACTATAAGCAGAAACCATTTACCTTCTAATGAATGGTGATGGGATCTTTTAACAACATTGTTATATCATACATTCATTCATTGATTTAGTCAATGCATATTTATGAGTATCTACTAAGCATTAGAGAAGGTGTTATCTACTATTAGTTAGTCTCCTGAGTCTAGAGGTTGGTGATAGAAGTCACCCTGTAAGACACAGAGAAACAACTGAGCAATTAAAAGAATCTGATAAATGTTTTATGAGGGAAAACAAAGTACATTCAGAGGTTGCACGGGATGC
Source organism: Antilocapra americana (assembly GCA_007570785.1). Classification (NCBI taxonomy): domain Eukaryota; kingdom Metazoa; phylum Chordata; class Mammalia; order Artiodactyla; family Antilocapridae; genus Antilocapra; species Antilocapra americana. The sequence continues at coordinate 14,022 of SRVM01010352.1, forward strand.
AGGTGTGATGGAAAGAATCAGATTTGGAGGAGAGGTCACAAAGAGTATAAAGAAAATGAAATTTTAACTGAAACTTGAAATATAAATAGGATGAGTTAGCAAATAGGAGGCAAGTTACCTGAGAATAATATTTCAGGAAGAAGGAACAACTGAGCATTCAACTGTTACATCAGCAAGCGACACTTGTTCTAGGAAATAAAAATCAACAGGACAGCACAGTCCTAACAGAACTGAATGGGAATGAATGGAGAGGAATGCTGTTGCCTGTTGAAGTTTGCAAAAGAATCCTCTAACTGCAATATTAAAAAAACTGTATATTGTCTAGAGAAGTTGAAACATTATTGTAGTAATGCCTGCCAAAGACATCAGCCTAAAGTACAGTAGCAGAAGTGATATAGAAATCAGTGAACTATTAAGAAAAAAACAGTTTAATAAGTATATGCTAACAGTCTCATGAGTTAAATGTATGAGATTGAGGGATCACTGCAAGACAAATTTCATTAGACTGATGGGGGAGAGAGTAGAACATAGTAGGCTGAAAAGAAAACACAAACTAAAAATAAAATATATAAATCTATCAGAAACTTTGGCTGGAAAGAGAAGAGAAATGTAATGATTTGGCATGGGGTGGTGGGGATGGGTGGAAGGTTAAAAATTTGAGCATGGGTCCATGTTTATAGCAGAAAGTCAGTACAGAGAGAAAGTTGAAAGTATGACAGCAAAGAAAGAGTGAATGTCTGTTCTTAATGAAGCTAGTGTGATTGGATTCAGAACAAAGGTAGAAGAATTAGCTTTATACAGAAATATGAACTTTTACAAAAAGTAAGAGGAAATGAGTTACTTTTGAAGGATTTGTGGTAGGAGTTTGAGAGACAGTTAACCACTAAGGCTGGCAGTTAAATTGATCAGGAATTTTTGAAGGACAAGGGATTCAGGGAACTAGGGATATTTATAAGAGAGTAGTTAAGGCTATGGACTATTAATTTCAACCTAGAAAAAATTTGGTTTTGTGTAACAAGAAAACTAGCTCTTTCTCTTATGGCTCCCCAACCCTGGGTAATGGAAGGGTAGAAACCAGGCTGCACAGCAGGAAGTGAGAGGCAGACAGACGAGTGAGCAAAGCTGTATCTGTATGTATAGCCGCTTCTCATCACTTGTATCCCCTGGACAATGGAAAAATTATCTTCCACAAAACTGGTCCCTGGTGCCAAAAATGTTGTGAAATAATCAGCTACCTCAAAATCAAATAACCACTTAATCTAGGATACCAAATATCTCCCCTCAAAAATAAGATTCTTTTGCTAAGGGAAAAAATATTCAGCTTAAGTGTGGTATTCATTATTTCCATATTCACTCTGATGTTGGTGTTAGTAGTATTCTGTACGTTAAAGTATTATGAGAACACCAGCAACCTAATCTTGTCTAAGTATTAATAACTTAGTTTTTTACCTAGAATTTTGCTATATTTTAAGGGAGTTGCTAATTAACTAAAAGTTTAAGCTGGCAAATTTACTAGTACTTGAGACAAAATATATTTTTGTTGGAAATCTTTCAGCCTGGAACTAAATACACATACACACACATTTCTGGAGCAAGACTGCTTCAAGCTAAGCTGACTTAATCATGGAGCTAATGCCTGCTAGAATTAGTTTACTGTTTCTCATTATATATGCTATTGAAAAGACCTATGCTGAGGCTGATTAAGAAAGATTATTTTCAAATTGACTTTTAGATGTTAGAGAATATCTTTAAAATTTTCTCATGATTATAAAATTTAATTTCTTCCAATTTTAATGTAACAAACCTTACGGATTAATTTTAAATCCCAACCACATCTTTAGTAAAACAAGGAAACATGCTGGTTATAAAGCACAGTTAAGGAATCTGTGCAGTAAAATTTCATTATAAGATATTGCATTTGACACTCAATTCTGATTATATGACTATTATCAATAAGATTATATTCTTAGGCTTGTAACTAAAACATATTAAGATGATAAGTTTTCCTCCTGCTCCAGAGATAGTGCTTTGCTATGCTGTGATTAGTCACTCAGTCATGTACAACTCTTTGCCACACCATGCTCTTTGCCCCCAAGGTTCCTCTGTCCATGGGAATTCTCCAGGCAAGAATACTGGAGTGGGTTGCCCTGCAGAACTCCAGGAGATCTTCCCAACCCAGGGATCAAACTCAGATCTCCCTCATTGCTGGCTGATTCTTTACCATCTGAGCCACCAGAGAACAGTTGAGAACTAGATTTATATTGTGTTATTTTTTTTCTTTTTGTTACAGACTTTGTCACAAGAATTAGGTTTTAGAATTCTATGGCTTCATATGTTCCTTGAAAGATAATACTAAGTTGTATAGCTTTGACCTTTACCATGTTCTGTAATTCCCCTGTGTGGTCATTCTGATTCTTCCTTTTATGTGTTCAGAAGTCAATGACAAGAGAGAAGCAGACTCAGAAAATACTATTTATAACTGATAATTGGCCAAAGGCAGGCAATCCAGGCCTATTTTTCTCAGTGTATTCTGAGTTTTCTGACTCTGGTTCATCAACCTAGGATCCAAAGTAAGATTCAGAATGAAAATAAAATGTCACAAACCAATTAATAGAAAATAATATTTTCTTTCAGTGGTTTGAGTATACCACTTTGTGTATAAGACAAGTTGTCACTGGGATATTACTGCTTTACTGCATGATGGACAGGAGAAATTCCCTCCTAGCTCTTGCACATCTTTGAAATCACCAACAGTATTTTTTAATAAGCAGGATGCTTTTGTAACCTCTGAAAAATATTATTGAATGCTTCTTATATGCCAGTTCTAAAAGCACAAAGAATTAAAAGATAGTCTCTGCAGTTATAATCTACCAGTATTATTAATCTGGCAATTATGTGATCTGGATATAGCTTGGTATGAATGAAATTGCTACTATGTATTTATCTTTAGAATCCTGATAAAGATGAACAAACTGCAAATTACTCAAATGCTTAGAAAAACAAAGCTTACTTACTATACACAGCCACTTGCTTTAGTTTGTCTGCACCACCCCAGTGTTGTGATTCTATTCCAGATGATGGCCTTGGGCTATTTCACTTTTCTGATACTGCATCTCAGTGATGCATCACAAACTCTGAGCACTATTGTCTCCCTTTATGTATGTTCTACAGCTGTAAGGTGAAGATAATTCAGATCACTCACTGACCTTCCTTATAAATATTAGTAGGAGAACTTATACTACACTGTTTTCATTTTTAGTCACGCAGGTAAAGGGCAAATATTACATAATATCACTTCTATGTGAAATCTTAAAAAAAGTTTAAAAAACTAATGCAAATAAAACATAAACAGACTCACAGACATAGAAAAGAAACTTACCCAAAGGAAAATGGGAGGAGGAGGGACAGATTAAGAGATTCATAGATACACACTGCTATAAAATACTGGAGAAGGAAATGGCAACCCACTCCAATATTCTTGCCTGGAAAATCCCATGGACAGAGGAGCATGGCAGGCTACAGTCCATGAGGTTGCAAAAGACGTGACTGAAGCAACTTAGCATGCATATATTAAACAGATAAACAACAGGGATTTACTGTATGGCACATGGAACTATATTCAATATCTTGTGATAACCTAAAATGGAAAAGCATTTGAAGCTGTGTACCCGAAACTAACACAATAGTGTAAATAAGCTATAGTTTAATAAAAATTAAATAAAAAGTTCATCCAAGAAAATGGATCTAAAAATTTAAAAACAAAAACAGATGATTCCATTGTTAAATATTTGACACCCTCAACATCCTTCATAGCACCTGATAAAACTTATCTAAAAGATGTGATTCCAAGAGGAAAAATTATATACGTTGAAAATCCCTCTGCTTAGAGTATGCATTGAGTGGCCAAATAAATGGTGGAACACTGCACATAAATGTCTACAGTTATTTTAGGAGTACTACAATGGAATGCTTAATTAAATCAATTTGATTTTTTTATAATACACTGAAATGATTATCATTATAAAGTATTGGTTTTAATCTCCAATTTTTATTTTAAATTCTAAATATTTATTGTAGAATATATATACAACATAACATTTCTATTTTAACTATTTTAAATGTGTAGTTGAGCAGCATTAGTTATATTCACAATGTTGTAGAGTCATCCACTTCTTTAGATTTACAAAATCTTTTAAACAATCTAAACAGGAACTTGGTAGTCATTAAGTAATAACTCCCCATTTTCATCTTGCTCCAGCTCCTGGTAAATGTTAATCAGTTTATAATTTGACTATTGTAGATATTTCATATAAGTTGAATCACACAACGTTTGCCTTTTTGTCCCTGACTTTCCAGTAGTTTTTATGTTTCATTCATGTGGTAGCCGGAGAAGGCAATAGCAACCCACTCCAGTACTCTTGCCTGGAAAATCCCATGGACAGAGGAGCCTGGTAGGCTGCAGTCCATGGGGTCGCGAAGAGTCAGACACGACTGAGCGACTTCACTTTCACTTTTCACTTTCATGCATTGGAGAAGGAAATGGCACCCCACTCCAGTGTTCTTGCCTGGAGAATCCCAGGGACAGGGCAGCCCAGCGGGCTGCCATCTATGGGGTCACACAGAATCAGACATGATTGAAGTGACTCAGCAGCAGCAGCAGCATTGTGGTAGCATGTATTAACACTTGTTTCCTATTTATGGCTGAATAACAGCTCATTGTGTATATAAAAAATTTTTATTTATCCATTCATTTACTGATGAACTGTTGGATTGCTTCCATCTTAGGGCTATTGTTAACAGTGCTGCAATGAACACCAGCACACAAATATGTTTGTGTCCTTGTTTTCAATGATATCAGTTTACTTAGGAGTGGACTTTTGGTGATAAGGTACTTCTGTGTTTAGCTTTAAAGAAATTTCCAAACTGTTTTCCACATGGCTACATAATGTAACATTTCCACTAGATTTCTAACAAGGTTTCAATTTCTTCACATTTTTGCTTACACTTGTTATTTTCTGATTTTTGCTTGTTTGGTTTTTAATATAGCCGTTCTATCCTGAATATTCATTGGAAGGATTGATGCTGAAGCTCCAATACTTTGGCCACCTGATGCAAAGAGCCGATTCATTACAAAAGACCCTGATGCTGGGAAAAGTTCAAGGCAGGAGGAGAAGGGACAACAGTGGATGAAATGGTTGGATGGCGTCACCGATTCTATGGACATGAGTTTGAGCAAGCTCCAGGAGTTGGTGATGGACAGGGAAGCCTGGTGTGCTGCAGTCCATGGGGTCACAAAGAGTCAGACATGACTGAGCAACTGAACTGAACTAAGCTGAACTGAACTGAACTGAACTGATGCCTGAAGGAAGGCATGGCAACTTATTCTAGTATTCTGGAGAATCCCATGGACAGAGGAGTCTGGCAGGCAACACAGAGTAGGACATGACTGAAGCAACTCAGCACACACAGCACAGTATGTGTGAAGTGATGTCTCAGTGCTTTTGATTTTCATTATTCTAATGACCAGTGATGTTGTATAGCTTTTATAGCTTATTAGCCATTTATAATCTTCTTTGGAGAAATATTTACCCTAGTTCTTTGCCTGTTTTAAATGGGGTTGTTTGTTCACCTTATTGAAAATATTCTTTAATCAACAGAAGTTTCAAATGTCAATGAAGTCCAATATACCTATGTTTCTTTTGTTACTCATATTAGGTTTCATATCTACAAACCCACTACCAAATTCAAATTTATAAAGATTTACCCTATGGTTGTCTGAAGAGTTTTACATTGCCAGTCTCCTTCTGAGGAGAACTACACTCAGCATCTCAAGCCTTCACAGCTTTGAATTGTGTCTGTAAGCATCTGTCCTTTATCTTGATTTATTTTGGGCATCTGTTAGCAAGATGTGTCCTTAGGCAATTGGTTTTTTTTGTTTGTTTGTTTTATGCCATTTTGACTTAGAAAAGATTTCATAGGAACAACCTACTTTCCAATAGCAGAAGAAACCTGTGCTATAGCTCAGTCAGCATGTGTCTCTTGCTTAATGGTCAGAACATGAAAGTTTGCCTAAAGTTTTTGATGTGTCTGTATATGCATCAAAAAGGTAATCAGCACTTGACATTTTAATATGAAGGTTTACAAATGTCTACAGCCCACTCTTTTTCCGACTGCTTATTCTGTATATCAAATTTTGTTACTTGTCACAATTCTGTGTAATTAATTCTGTGCTCTTTAAGAATGTATTTAATTGTAAAAACACAAAAAACGAAACACCTCAAGAAAGAATGGGTTAATCATTTAGGTATTTATTTACTTGCTTTTTGTTGTTGTTGTTTTGGAGTTTTGTTATTGTTGTTGTGACACAACACAATATGAAGTCAAGAATTGTCTGTGAAGGGTTTATAGTGACTCCATTTCTCCATTTTTATATCAAGTACCCTGAATGCTACTTGCTCTATCCATCATTCTTAGTGTACAGCTTTTTAACTTCTCCATCATGTTTTTAATTTATCTGTAGGATCAGCTTCATAGACATGAAAGCTGTATAGTAACACAAGGCCCTGCTCTCAGAAGGGATTCAGCTCTTGGTTTAACACCCCTTGATATTGTTAATATTTTTTTCTTGGGACATGCATCTTGTAAATGTAGTCTTAAGAAAAAATAAACCATGTGCATGAGTGGATGAGATATGTGCGGTGGCAACGTGTGCAGACATCAGTTCAGGCCTACAGGCAATAAGAGCTATGGACAACTGGTGTGCATAGCAGTTCCACTGGCCACCTGGTGGTCCCAAGTTACATTTAACTATTTAAAGATGAAGTTATTAAAAGTATCTTGATGACATACTGGATAGAGTTGGAGAAAAATTAGCCAGAAAAATCTTAGGAACAACTGCATATCACATTAATACATTATTATAATTTATTGTTATAAAAATTAATGGATGAAAATATTTTATACCATTTGCAGTATTTTTCTGCCATTATATTATTATTCAAATATTACTATTATCCCTTTTAAATTTTAAAATAGTGAAATGTTTGAAAGAAAATTTTGTATAATTCTCCATATATTTCACCCCTGCTTCTTGAATGCCAATCCTGCATTTCATTTACACAAAGCACCACATATTATGTTGCAAGATATCTGCTATAACTTTGACCATTATATCTATTCTATATCCAGGACAAATAGTAAAAATTAAATAGTTAAAAAAAAGTGAGAGGAATTTGTGAACATATCTGCTTTTCTTAAAATTACTTTTTCCCCAGTAAACTCAGTGGTCCTTATATTTTCTTGACCATATTTGTATTATTTACTCTCCTAATGCAAAGGAAAATTTGAAATCATAGAATCTTTCACCAAATGCATTTCCATCCTGAAAATAATCCCTTTCAGGTTTGTCTTTATAAGGGAAAAAGGGTGAATGAATATTCAGCTATCAAAATGGTATTTTTTCCTTTTTCCAGTGTTAAGAACACACTTGTGGTTCTTTATCATGTTTGATATCATCTTTTTCTAAGAAATATTTTATGACACCTCCTTTATTTTTCTTAAACAAAATTACAAATTTCATTATGCTACACATAAAACACACAAAAAAATCAATACGATGGCCAAAATCCTTAGAAGAAATAAGAGAGGAAATAAATAATATGCATAATACATTAACACCCAGTTGCGGAAGTGACTGGTGATGGAAGTAAAGTCTAATGCTGTAAAGAGAAATACTGAACAGGAACCTGGAATGTTAGGTCCATGAATCAAGGCATGTTGGAAGTGGTCAAGCAGGAGACAGTAAGAGTGAATACAGACATTTTAGGAATCAGTGAACTATTGAACATCTATTTCTGCTTTATTGACTATACCAAAGCCTTTGACTCTGTAGATCACAAGTGGTCAAGACCATCTCTAAGAAAAAGAAATGCAAAAAGACAAAATGGTTGTCTGAGGAGGCCTTATAAATAGCTAGAAAAGAAGAGAGGCTAAAGGCAAAGGAGAAAAGGAAAAATATACCCATTTGAATGCAGAGTTCCAAAAAATAGCAAGGAGAGATAAGAAAGCCTTCCTCAGGGATCAATGCAAAGAAATAGACGAAAACAATAGAATGGGAAAGACTAGAGACCTCTTCAAGAAAACCGCTATGATACAGGGAAACATTTCATGCAAAGATGGGCACAATAAAGGACAGAAATTATATGGACCTAACAGATATTAAGGAGAGATGGCAAGCATACACAAAAGAACTATACAAAAAAGATCTTCATGACCCAGATAATCACAATGGTGTGATCACTCACCTAGAGCCAGGCATCCTGAAATGAAAATTCAAGTGGGCCTTCGGAAACATCACTATGAATCAAGCTAGTGGAGGTGATGGAATTCCAATTGAGCAATTTTAAATTCTAAAAGATGATGCTGTTAAAGTGCTGCCCTCAATATGACAGCAAATTTGGAAAACTCAGCAGTGGCCACAGGACTGGAAAAGATCAGTTTTCATTCCAATCCCTAAGAAAGGCAATGGCAAAGAATGTTCAAACCACAGCACAATAGCACTCATCTGACACACTAGCAAAGTAATGCTCAAAATTCTCGAAGCCAGGCTTCAAAGGCACATGAACCATGAAATTTCAGATGTTCAAGCTGGATTTTAAAAATGCAGGAGATTCAGAGATCAAATTGCCAACATCCACTGGATAATCAAAAAAGCAAGGGTTCCAGAAAAACATCTACAACTGCTTTGTTGACTATGCCAAAGCCTTTGACTGTGTGGATCACAGCCCTTACTATCTGCCATGCACTCTGCAAAGCTGCAGAGATATGAAGATAAAGATCATTGTGTGTGTGTGTGTGCGGGTGTGTGTGTGTGTTTGTGTGTGTGTATGAGTCCTTACTAGCTGCCGTGCAGTCTGCAAAGCTGCAGAGATATAAAGATAAAGATCATCGTCTGTGTGTGTCTGTGTGTGTGTGTGTGTGTGTGTGTGTGTGAGCCCTTACTAGGTGCTGTGCACTCTGCAAAGCTGCAGAGATATGAAGATGAAGATCTTTGTGTGTGTGTGTGTGTGTGTGTGTGTGTGTGTGTGAGTCCTTACTAGGTGCCGTGCACTCTGCAAAGCTGCAGAGATATGAAGATAAAGATCATCCTGTTTGTGTGTGTGTGTGTGTGTGTGTGTGTGTGTGTGTGTGTGTGTGTGCTGAGTCCTTACTAGCTGCTGTGCACTCTGGACAGCTGCAGAGATATGAAGATAAAGATCATCTTTCTTTTCAATTTGCTCTGTGCAACAATTACTACAGTGCCTACCGTTTCATTGTGAGATATATTGATCTTCGGTTTGTAATTGAGAAACCAGATTTTGTAACTTGATTTGTGACCTAAAATATATGTCACTGTTGAAATAGCTCATCCATAAGGCTAGGTAGGAGGCCAGATGATTGTGAGGTTTTGCTTTGTTCTCCCTGCACCATGGGTCTGCAAGCTCTTTCGCCAAAGGCCACTCAATAAACATTTTAGGTTTCCCAGGCCACGTGTCACATATTCTTTGATGTTTTGTTTTGCTTTGTTTATAGCCCTTTAAAACTGACAATCATTCTTTGCTCTCAGACTTAAAAACAGACCAGATTTGACCTGTGGGCTGCAGTTAGCCAACTGCTGTATGCTTCACTTCAATTCATTTATAATATTTCATTTCAATTAAAATCACTGAAAGATTATATTGCACTATTCAGTACCAATCAGAGTAGAAGGCATCACACAAGCTTTCTGTGGTTGCCAGCTGATCGCTATCTGCTCTGAGAAGACCTGAGGATGTTAGAAGCCACGTGTGGTGACTTGAGCTGGGGAGCATGACTTTTTGTTGTTTTATAAAGGAAAAAAAAAGTGCTTATCTGAATCATGATTCTATCTTCTGTATGAACTGTATTCATTCTGTGGCCACAATAACAGACAATAGAAGATCTAGATCAAGACAATAAAACACATCTGTCTTCACAGGGAAGACAGGAAGTAAGGGATCAGCACATCTTCAGATGCTTGAAGCAAAAACTGAGCACATTATCTCTGCTGAGTTAATCGCATCTCTAATGGCAGAAAGTGAAGTGGAACTAAAGAGTCTCTTGATGAGGGTGAAAGAGGAGAGTGAAAAAGCTGAATTAAAACTCAATATTCAGAAAACCAAGATCATGGCATCTCGTCCCACCACTTCATGGCAAACAGAAGAGGAAAAAGCAGAAGCAGCGACAGAGTTTCTTCCCTGGTCTCCAAAATCACTATGGAATGGTGACTGCAGCCACGAAATTTAAAGTTACGCTCTCCTTGAAAGCTATGACAAACCTAGACAGCATACTAAAAAGCAGAGACATCACTTTGCCAACAAAAGTCTGTGAGGTCAAAGCTATGGTTTTTCCAGTATTCAGGTATGGATGTTGAAAGCTGCAGCATAATGAAGTCTGAGCACCAAAGAATGAAGCTTTTGAACTGTGGTGTTGGAGAAGACTCTTAAGAGTCCCTTGGACTACAAGGACATCCAACCAGTCCATCCTAAAGGAAATCAACTCTGAATATTCATTGCAAGGATGGATGCTGAAGCTCCAATACTTTGGCCACGTGATGCAAAGAACTGACTCATTAGAAAAGACCGTGATGCTGGAAAAGATTGAAGGCTGGAGGAGAAGGGGATGACAGAGGGTGAGATGGTTGGATGGCATCATCGACTCGATAGACCTGAGTTTGAGCAAGTTCTGGGAGATGGTAAATGACAGGGAAGTCTGAGGCACTGCAGTCCTTGGGGGTAGCAAAGAGTGAGACACAACTTAGCAACCTAACAACAACAACTGCACTGAAGCAGAAAGTGTTCTAAATTAGATGTTGTAAAATAAAACATGAAGGCTTCCTTACTGCCCTCATGGTCTCCCCGGTTCTTTCATGCTTTCGGAGGCCTCACATGTCCTCAGAAGATTAGAATTGCTTAGCACAAGTGAAAGAGGAAAGAAAGACTTATACTCAGGTCTTTAGCTTCCAAATCAATTTAAAAATCAATAACAGAGTCAGCAGTCTTAAAACCAAAGTATCTTCTTTTCCAGAGCCAGGCTTCCTGAGAGAAGAACCATTTGAGAATTCACAGTGATAAGAGCCGAAGTCAGCAGGCCTAGAGGTCATGCCACAAACAAGAGATTGGAAGGAGAGGAGAAAACGACGCAGTGGAGAGGAGCTGAGGGAGGCTTGGGAGGCGAGGGAGGGACACAGAGGTGCAGCTCCCAAGGAGAAGTGGGTGTGGCCGGAGGGGTGGTCCTTGGGGGCAAAAGGGGAATCCGAGTTACAGGAGTGCTAGCCTCTGCTGGCACCAACACTGAAGCACCAGCCCAGCCCAGCAGCAGGCAGCGCATGGCCCTGTGAGTCCTATGAGGGGTCTGGTTTGTGCCAAGAAGGCGCCCGCAGTGGTCTGCAGGGCCTTTGGCGATCATCCATCAGAAACGATCAAGGCAGCTCTGCCATCATTGTTCAGCCGCTCAGTCATGTCCGACTCTTTTCGACCCCACAGGCTGCAGCACGCCAGGGCTCCCTGTCCTGCACCATCACCCAGAGCTCAGCACGGTTCAAATGATCAAGGTCGGGCAGACTGGAACCAGCTTGAACTACCCCTCCCTCCACAACGCCACCCTTACCTTACAACTCCAGGTGTCACAAGACATCTTGGGTTCAGGGAGTGTCACACAGACAAGGACACTCTGCTAGCAGGGGACAACGCTGAGGCTTGCCCGCTAGAGAAGGTCCCTCGCCACTCGGCTCTGTGAGGACTAAGTCAGGAGCCACTGCAGTCACTGACCTTCAACACATCCAGACACCAGGGTGGAGATCTGGAAAGAGGCACTCGGTGCTCTGGGAAAGCTGGCAGGACAGGCCTTCAGTTATTTTCAGAGAAATTTTCTGAGAACCTGAATACCCCCATGTTCCCATACTTAGAAAACATTAAAGCCACTAAGACATCGGCTCCTTGTGACAGGCAGCAACCTTCTCCTGAGATGTGTGCTTGGCTGCACGTACCCCCTTGGCCAAATTCACATATTTACTAACCTTCCCCCTTACTTCTCAGAAACATTTTCTCAGCACTCTCTGAGAGTCTGTCTCCTGGGCCACAGTCATCAGTGAGACACTAAATAAACTAGACTCACAGCTTTTATGCTGTGTGTACGTGTGTGTGTTTTAAATCATCCGACTCAAGCCCAAGTCCTTCTTGCTCGAAAAAAAGTGCTCTTACTGCGGCATTACACGGCTTCCCTAAATTCATTCTGGGTTTACATTCCTACAGTGTTTTCTTATGGAAGTCCATCTGCCTAGAATAAGCAGAGCAAGAAGAAATCTCATCTGAAAAACCAATGACACACAAAGTTCTTTATATACATCCCTGGTATGCTGAAGTTCCTTGTGTACAGTAGCTCACTGCATCCCCACAACCCTCACAGTATAAACAATACTGGAGATGGGAAATGGACTCTCAGATAGGTTAATTAATAGAACCAAGGCCACACAGCTAGCAAGTAACAGAGTCAGGAACTAGATCTTGTCAAGCCTAGATCTGGCTGAGCCAAAGACATTAGTCTTTATACTACAGCAATTCTGCAAACAAGTGTGTATGCAGAACTTATAAAAACAAATTGCATTGTATTTTTAAATTTGCCATTTACTTCATGTAAAATAAACTGTCTACTCAAACAAATTCCTCTCTATTACCCTCCAATTTCTTGGGCGACAGCTAAACATAAACTTAATTTTGTTCTGCTTACAATGCTGATCTCTTACAAACAACTTGTCTTATTAGATTATCTTCCTGACCTTAAATATTTATTTACACTCAATTCCCAGCAGAGGATTCAGATACCCAAGTGATGAGAGAAGAAAGGGAGAAGGAAATGAGTCAGGGAAAGAACAAAACAAATGACTAGAATTAGGAGTAAAATGATTACAAATATCTGCCTAGAATAGGTAGGCTTAAAATCACAGTAAGAAACAGTATCTCAGGATTTCACAAATAAATATGCCATACTTTTTTATAAGTAAAATCCTCTATACTATCTCAGGGGAACAAAATTTGTTTCCCCAAAATGTCTGTTTGGCAGGAGAATTACTTCAAGCTGAAAATAATGAAGGCCCAAAAGACTCAGGAAGAAGCCTTGACCTTCCCCTCAGCTGCCTGAAGAGTGCAGACAGAGGACCTGCTCCAGGAAGCATTACTATAGGTTACTGCAATATGACCCAGATGTGTAGACAGAGAGGAATCTAGCAAAGTCTGCTGAAATTCTGCTCTGTGTTCCATGACTCCACTGGTCCAGCAAACATTTATTTACCAAATCTTTGGTCTTCCATCTCCATGAGAATCACCTGCTTCCCTCTGAAGTCCCAAACCCACTCCCGCAACACCCCCTTCAGTTTTAAGCTAAAGGTGGTGTATGAGGGGAGGGTGTTCAGTGTCACTGGGTGTCTCCCAGGGCTCGCTGCTCTTCAGGCTCTCAGTCGTGTCTGACTCTCTGCCAGCCCATGGACTGTAGCACGCCAGGCCTCCCTGTCCATCATCAACTCCCAGAGCTTGCTCAAAATCATGTCCATCGAGTTGGTGATGCTATCCAACCATCTCATCCTCTGTCGTCCCCTTCTCCTCCTGCCTTCAATCTTTTCCAGCATCACGGTCTTTTCAAATGAGTCAGCCCTTCACATCAGGTAGCCAAATTACTGGAGCTTCAGCTTTAGCATCAGTCCTTCTAATGAATATTCAGGGTTGATTTCCTTTAGGATGGACTGGTTTGATCTCCTTGCTATCCAAGGGACTCTTGGGAGTTTTCTCTAATACCACAGTTCAAAGGCATCAATTCTTCGGTGTTGAGCCTTTTTTATCACCCAGCTCTTACCGTGACTACTGGAAAAACCTTAGCTTTGACTAGATGGACCTTTGTTGGCAAAGTAATGTCTCTGCTTTTTAATATGCTGCTTAGGTTTGTTACTGCTTTTCTCCCAAGGAGTAGGTGTCTTTTAATTTCATGGCTACAGTCACTGTTCATTGTGATTTTGGAGCCCCCAAAAATAAAGTCTGTCACTGTTTCCATTCTTTACTCATCCATTTGCCATGAAGTGATGGGGCTGGATGCCATGATCTTAGTTTTTGAATGTTGAATTTCAAGCCAGCTTTTTCACTCTCCTCTTTCACCCGCATCAAGAGGCTGTTTAGTTCCTCTTCACTTTCTCTCATAAGGGTGGTGTCATCTGCATAACCGAGGTTACTAATATTTCTCCCAGCAATCTTGATTTCAGCTTGTGCTCCATCCAACCTGGCATTTCACATGATGTACACTGCATATAAGTTAAATAAGCAGGGTGACAGTATACAGCCTTCATATATTCCTTTCCCAGTTTAGAACCAGTTCACTGCTCCATGTCCAGTTCTAACTGTTGCTTCTTGACCTGCATATAGGTTTCTCAGGAGGAAGGTAAGGTGTCTGGTACTCCCATCACTTTAAGAATTTTCCAGTTTGTTGTGATCAACAGTCAAAGAATTTAGTGTAGTCGATGAAGCAGAAGTATTTTTCTGGAATTTTCTAGTTTTTTCTATGATCCAAAGGATGTTGGCAGTTTGATCTTTGATTCCTCTGCCTTTTCTAAATCCAGCTTGTATCTCTGGAAGTTCTCAGTTCACATACTGTTGCAGCCTAGCTTGAAGGATTTTGAGCATTACTTTGCTAGCATGTGAAATGAGTGCAACTGTGCAGTAGTTTGAACATTCTTTGACACTGCCCTTCTTTGGGATTGGAATGAAAACTGACCTTTTCCAGTCCTGCGGCCACTACTGAGTTTTCTAAACTTGCTGGCATATTGAGTGCAGCACTTTAACAGCTTCATCTTTTAAGATATGAAATAGCTCAGCTGGAATTCCATCACCTCCACTAGATTTGTTCATAGTGACGCTTCCTAGGGCCCACTTGACTTCGCATTCACAGGATGTCTGGCTCTAGGTGAATGATCACACCATCGTGGCTATCTGGGTCATGAAGATCTTTTTTGTATAGTTCTTCTATACATGTACTCCCAGGAGTACATGTTATTAAACGTTTGTGTGATTTTCTCCTGTTAATCTGTCTCAGGTCTATTTAATTCTTAGACAAGCCAGAAGAATATAGAAGGGTCGAAGAAAATCTCTTGGATAAAGGGTCGAAGAGAACATGGACAGTATGTTCCATGTCAGATAATTTTAGCCATGCCTGACATAACTCTGCACTGTTAACCTCAAAACCAGGAACAGTGTCTAGAAACTTGCCTAATCATGGATAGACAGAGACTGTCATACATAGTGAAGTAAGTCAGAAAGAGAAATACAAACATCGTATAGTATGATTTATATGTGGAATCTAGAAAAACAATACAGATAAACTTATGTGCGAGGAGAAATAGAGACAGAGCTGTAGAGAACAGACGTGTGTATACCAGGCCGGGGAGCAGGGGCTGGATGCACAGGGAGGCTGACATATGCACCACTGACACTATGTAAATCAGACAGATGACTAATGGAACCTACTGTTCAGCACAAGGAACTCGCTTGGTGCTCCATGGTGAGCTGAATGGGGAGAAGTCCAGAGCAGAGGGGATCAACATACTCCACAAAAAATAACTCAAGAAAACTTTGTGAAGAAACTATCAACAGCTCCTCCAAGTGCACACACCTCAAGCACTGCAAACTTGCCAGCTAAGGTTCAGTTTTACTCAGTCTCTCTGAAGTAATTTTTAAGGGAAGGTTAACTTTTAAGGCTAATATTTAATGGAATTCTCACTGGCATGACTTACAGTTCATTGTGACATTACAAGTTATTTGTGTACTAGGAATCTTTCATGTTTAACAATGATACACATGAGGTTTGAATACACGATCAATGGGCTAGAACCTTTTTTTAAGGATTCACTAGCTTATAAAGGGTGATTTCTTCATGGCCACAGCCATAAAATATTTACTAGAGTAAATATCGGCACGCACATGGCATGGTCAGGCCAAAAGAACCTATATTCCTCTCCAGGCCAAAATGAAACACATTTCCTCCATCTGAATTCACTGAATACTCTTGAAGAGATCTTGTAGCAATGTGGTGGTTATCGATCCAGTGCAAATAACAGAAAGCAACATTCGCTCCAGCAAACCCACCTAGCAAACTGCCTACCAGGCATAGCCTTTCAGTCTCCCCCCAGTGACCCTTCACCAAGGGTAACCCTTTGGGTAAATGTGTCAGGGTCAGTGCCAGGGGAAGCTGTAAGATCAAGGTCAGTGCCAGGAGAAGCTGTAAGAGAGGAAGGGTGCCTTTCCCGTGTCAAGACCTCCGTCTTCACTGTGGGTGACGTCACTCCAGCTCCAGGACCACCCAGCCCTCCCATCCCAAGCTGGTCAACTTCACCCTCAACCTTGTGACTCGTGCTCGGTCCTAACCTACACCCTTGCCTCCATCCTGACCCACAGAGACCATGAACGGGCCATTAGTAAGTCTGAGAGCTACTACACACCACCCCAGCCTGGAGCAGTGGGATGTTCACAGAGGCGTGTGAAGGCCAAAGCGTTCATTAGAAATCACGAAGATGGGACTTCCTGGGGACCCAGGGGCGAAGACCCCATCTCCCAGGGCAGGGGCCTGGTCAGAGAACCAGATCCCACATGCTGTGACTAAAAAGGTCTACCGTGCCGTAACTAAGGCCCTGTGCACCAAGTACACAAATATTTATTTTTAAGAAAGGAAGTCACAAAAATGCTTTGACTCAAGGGCCATGGTGCTTTTCAAGTCACCATAAAGTGGTGGCACACATCAACACACCAAATCTTCAGAATGACAGTCAGAGTCCGCCCTCACTGCTGCTTTGGAAGCAGAAAAGGGATGAACTGAAGTGAAATTCACTTAGTCAGGTCCAGCTCTTCGCGATCCCATGGACTGTAGCCCACCAGGCTCCTCCGTCCATGGGATTTCCCAGGCAAGAATATTGCAGTGGGCTGCCACTTCCTTCTCCAGGGGATATTCCCAACCCAGGGATCGAGCTCGGGTCTTCTGCATGGCAGACAAGATTCTTTACCGTCTCAGTACCAGGGAAAAGGCATAAGCCACATTAATATGACTTTGGATAGAACGCAGTTTTCCCAAACCCCCTTCCTTCACTCAGTTCCTCCTGAGACCAACCCTCCACTGTGGTAGGTGCTGCAGCTGCACGGACCACGTCACTTCATTCTGCAGTGGTCAAATAATCGTGGGGACAGGTACCTACACCAACAGTCACCATACCGTGTAATAAGCATTTAACAATTAAAGTTACCTAACACGGATGACGGAACCAGGCTGCGCAGGGGAAGGAAAGAAGGGTGGGAGGATTCCAGCAAAGCTTTCCAAAGGAAAAAGATGTCTGGGTTTAATGCCTGCCAGAGAGAGAGAGGGCGTGAGGGATGGGAGGAGGCTCATCAGGAAGATGGAGGGAGGGAGGGTGGAAAAGCAAGTCTTATTTCATTTCTATCTCTCAACCCAAGGAACTCTGGCAGCCTGAGAGGGGGCCAGACTCACGTGGGCTGGCTCCTGATTTAGAGCAGAGCACCAGCTCCTGTTACCACCACCATGGCCCCAGCCACTGAGCCCAGGGTACCCCATGCCTGCCCTCCTGGGAAAGCCCCTCCCCAACCCGCCCTGTCAACCTGGCTGACTCTCATAGCCAGAGGATCCCAAGGAAGGGGTGAGGGTGCCCCCAGGATTTTTTTCTTATTTCTCACATAATTACTTGCAAATTCTGTTTCAAAATTCAAAGCTCTGGGCCAATTCTGACTACACATTTCTGGGGGCACAAATCCACATCCCCTTTGTTTTATTTTGCTTTTCCAAGAAAATCATAATTTTAGAGCTTGCTTCCAGGCTTCCAAATCTCAGTTCCTATTCCAGTTTGGTCAGTATATTCAAACCCTGAATACAACAGGCCCATGTCGAAAGTTTCTGCTCCCAAAGTGGAAACTTGTCCTCCCTGGTGGATTTGGTATGTCTGTAATCTTCCCAGTTTGGTGTGGCCCTACTTTTGCAAATGATGAGCATGAAAACAGTTCTACCTGGGAGAATGAAACAGTCAGGTTTATTAAAACATCATGGAAGCCACTAATGAATGGAGGCTCAGAGTAGCACCAGCAGGGGATGCTCTGCCACACGTCCCGGAGCCAGTTAAAACACCCTGGACGTTCACCAGCCATGTGGCCCTTCCGACCACACCCTCCACTTGCTTTCAAGAAAGGACCTAAAGGAGCCTCTAATATAAACCGCTGTCACAAAACTCATCTATTATTACTCTGTTCTTACACCTTCTCAGCGGAAAAAAAAATGTTCAGAGTTTGGGGCTTTCTGGAAGCAGATTTTAATGTGCATAAGTTGCAATGCGTGTGTGCCAAGTCACTCAGTCGTGTCCGATTCTTTGTGACCCCATGGGCTGTAGCCCACCAGGTTCCTCTGTTCATCGGTTTCTCCAGGCAAGAACACTGGGGTGGGACTGTCATGCTCTCCTCCTGGGGATATTCCCAACCCAAGGATCAAACCTGCGTCTCTTATGTCTCCTGCGTTGGCAGCCAGGTTCTTTACCACTAGCGCCACCTGGGAAGCCCCAGGTGGAAATAAGGAAATGTCCTTAATTGTAATAACTGCTAGATGTCAATGTCTAAGTCTTCTTAGTAGTCTGCATGATCACATTTTACTAACAGTGTGATAAAGGTTTATTTAACCACCAGGGCATGGTTGATTTATATATAGTGGCTCATTCCACTCTCGCTGGACAAGGCCAGGAACAACAGAAAGTGATACCTTAACATTTTATTGTTTTCCCCAAAACACTGCATATACCCCAGTTTTATTCCAGTCAGTTCTCAGATTAACTGGAAGGCAGAGACCACACAGAATTCTTGAAGATGTTTGTCCAAATATCACATGTACCAAAACAAACCAAAAAGTGATGTTAAAATAGCATGTTAGCAAACCCATTTTTAAATGAGATGACTTCTGACTTTCCAAAGGAAGAAAAGTCATTTTTCTGCTTCATCATTTGAGGACAGGAGGAAAAATGTCATTTTGAAAAAGTGTTGAGTTCCCTAGTTGAGCAACTCTAGACCAAAAGTATGGGATTACCTCTGAGAAGTAAACTCAAGTGGGTTAATGCTATAAACCACAAGTTTCTACCAGAACTGTATTCAAAAGTGGCTTCATAGCTCCAGTCTGGATTCACTTCCATGAAAGCTGAAAAAGACTTAAGGCACACCTGATTCTCTTTTTCCACTCATAAAACTGTCGACTTCATGAAAGACATTTCAGAGGATCACACTGAAGCTTAATATGATGCACAGGGGAAGCAACATGGAAAGTTCGGCAGGAAAGTCCCAAGACTCTCTGCTTTACCACAAAACATTCAGTATCGAGTTTCCATAAAATTATGAATCTTGGGTTGGGTTACATTTTGTCCTCTATTAAATATGTATGCTGACCTGACAGAGCCCTGCAATTTCATACCTGCCTAAGTGTGGCTTAAAAACATTTGCTCACAGAGAATGAGTTATTAGAAACCTTAGATAAATGCTTCTTTCTCTACTGAGGGGGAGAAACCGAGATCCAGAGGGGCCCACCTGCTGGGTTTCTCCTGCCCCGCCTCCCAGGCCCCTTCCTCCTCCTCATCACTCCTCAGCTCGCAACCTGACGTCTGTCCCCGACTCCACCCCCATCACAGGAACTTTCCCCCTCCACACACGACTGACTGTCTTTCCATCCTGGAGATTCCCTCCCCATCCCTGCATGCAGTGGTCGCCTGACTTTCTCCCTGTCTCTGGTGACTTTGCCTTGGGATGCTCTCCTCTTCGAGCTTCACCTCCAGTGTTGATGGCCAGGGCTTTGACGCAGACCCTCTAACTCCTCCATCCACACATGCTCCGCTAGGCAGATCCAACTCTCCCTCAAAGTGCTGTGTACCCCAAACCTCCCTCCAGAGCATCAGGCCCCGGTCTCCAAGTGCTGACCTGAACCTCTGCCCTGCCTATTACACAGATTTCTCAAACTTGCCACGTCCCAAACAGATGGCCTTCTAGCTCCCACCTCAAACCCCTCCCCCTCCCAGGTTTCCTAAATTAAAGAATGATGTTCTAGGTGTCCAAGCCAAACACTGACATCTCATCCAAAACTCTACCCTCTCTTCCCTTCCTCAACCCCAACACTCAATGAATCAGTAAAATCAGATCTTACTTACCAAATGCTTCTCTGCTCCTGGGATTTGCCTGGAGGTCTAGTGGTTAAGACTCTGCCCTGCCACTGCAGGGGCAAGGTTCGCTCTCTGGTCAGGGAACTAAGATCCCACATGCCTCACTGTGTTGCTACAAAAGGAGGGGAAAAAAAAGTTTCTTTCTATCTCCACTGCCTCCATCCTAGCCCACGCCATTGCATCAGCATCCGAATGGTGCCCCCTTCCCTTCAATTCAGACTCTTCCCCAACATATCCTCATCAGAGCAGACAAAATGATCTTTCTTATCAATTTCACTGCTAAATCCCTTCTACGTCTCCCAGTGATCTTAAAATAACACCAAAATCCTAACATGAGTGTTGGGGCTCTGTGTTGTCTTCCTTCTCCTTGCTCTGCAACAGGCACAAATGTATGCCTCCGTGGTTCTCAATGCAGCTTTTTCATGAACCCACTTCTTCCAGAAGGCTCAGAAATATGTAAACACACATGCACACACACAGCCCAGAGTTCAGTGACGTGCTGTAATCTGGCCTCTTTTCTCTGGCTGCCCCTATTCTGCCACATCACCAGGATGGATCTGCTCATTTCTGCACACACCCTGGAGGATCAGAGAAATAATTACTGGTTTCTAGAAAACCAGCAGCTATTTCTGTTTCCTCTTTTGACACTTCTCTTGATGCTCAAGTTCTACAGACCAGACCCTTCTACAGAAGGGAGCTCTTGCCAAAGGAAACATCTGACAGCTTGTTAGAATATGAAAGTGCCACAGAGAACAGAGAATAGAGGGAAGATGAGAGAAGCAGTATCTCCTCTTAAGACAACTTCCCATCCAGACCCCACTAACAGCAATCCTAAGATCACAACCAACCAACTCAAATTGCCAATGGCTTACCAAGTGCCTCTTGGGAAAAAAGCAGTTGTTAACACAAACATACCGATGGTTCTAAAGAGTAACAGAAATGTTTGAGAATCACTGAGAGAGCTTTCGTAAAGTACAGATGGCCTCAAGTAATCCCTGAAGCCTCTGATTCAGTAGGTTCTAGATAATGCTGGAGGATACATGCTTAATGCCTCCCAGGCCATTATGACGCACCAATCATTTAGGAACCACTGAGAGACACGTCTGTAATAAACGCCTAGGAAATGTGCTCCGAGTGTCCCCCAGAGTGTCCGTACTCTGCAACTGCCCTAAGAAACCTGCCACAAGAATTCCAGAATTCAAACTCTGGAGGCGAAGAAGATTTTCCAGAGCTTCAGGAAGCATCAGCATGCCAGCCTGACCAGGCAAAGCCGTCAGGGGTAACAATTCACAGCCAATCCCTCCCTCATCCGGAGACACAGGAAATGCCAGGATGTAGTTCTGAAATAAACAAAAATCTATAAAAAGAAAATAAATCAAGACAGTTACTATCCTTGTTTCTGATGACAGAAAAAAATGGGTGAGTTTTTTCATTTTTCAGATATTTTAAGAATGTCGGTTTTAAGGAACATTGCAGGTGTTTTTCCAGTTTTTTGATATGCGACCTTAATAGTGAAAAATAAAAGCCTTTGGATTCACATATTTCTGATCAAATCTTTGCTCTGTCACTTACAAATTGTGCGACAGTGGGCAATCTGCTGACTTCTTTTGAACCTCAGCTTCCTCTGATGTAAACATCGGAATAATGCTAAGTAGGAAAAGGGAAAGTTCTCCAGTGACTCAGACTGGCCCACTGATGGCTGTGGAAGGGGTGTGGAAGGGGAGAGGAAAGTGGAGGGTAAATCAGAAGTGTGCCTGGTAGGGGCGCTCTTCAAGGAAGGCTGAAACACACTCTGTATTGGTAGGAGTTGCAACTAGAGACAAAATAAATAGATAAACCGAAAAACCACTAACAGCTCAAGACATTAACTCTCTGTTTTATGCTCAAGGCTGGTCCATCCCACCAACCATGCCTCAGTCCTGGACACGGAGTTTTATGGAACAAGAAACAACAGAGAGGAAAAAGTGCGTTTAAGCTTAAGTGCTTTTAAAAGGCTTACATACATCAGTCATCTGAATGTTCACATTCCACCTGGAGGAGTTACTTGAAGCAGCCAGCAAACCCAAACACTAAACCAGGCTGAGAGAATTTCAGGGTGAACACAACAGGGACACCTCCCAAACACACCCAGGGAGGCTGGGCCAAAGACTGCCGAGGGATGCAGAGGCTGGGAGAGAGGACTGCAGGTCAGCGCTGGTGCTGGGCTCCAGGTGAGGCTGTGTGAGCTTCACCCTGAGCGCTATTAAGCTGATCATGTGCACAGAAGATTATCTCACATGTATGTAAGACTGCTAGCACATACTAAACACAAAAGATGTTCTCTTTTCCTTCACACACCATTTATCCATTGCATGGGCAATTGTCCTGGAGAAGAAACTGTTACCCTTCCATGCTAAAGATACACCAGAACATCAGGCCCTGGTGGGGAGATGCCGAGGACTCCTCACAACTCCTCCTACACTTTAAACGACTCTTCTCTGTAGTGCCAGCCACTGACTGCACTAAACCCCAAAGGAGGCAGTCTGTGTTTATTTTGCTTTCCTGTCACAGAAGACAGCGAATGAGGTGCACGTGCTTCTGTGTGATGCCCTCTGACACACAGAGACGGTCGGGCATGGGGCAGCACCCGGCCAGTTACACACCCGTGCAGAGCACGCAAGGAGCCAGGCTCAGTCTCTGCCTTGCTCCCCACCTCTGCAGGGGAGCTGGAAGAGCACAGGTGTCTCTGCTTCCCTGAGCTTATTTAGAAGGAGCGTTTCAACCTAAACGTCCATCAACTGGAGAAGATGTGGTACATAGATATACAGTGGAATACTACTCAGCAAGAAAGAAGGCAATTTAATTGTGCCATCTGCAACCACCTGGATGGACCTAGAGATCATCATACCAAGTGATGTAAGAAAGAGACAAATATACGGTATTGTTCACATGTGGAATCTAAACTATGGCACAAATGAGCTTCTCCATGAAACAGAAACAGACCCACAGACATCCCTTTCCTCACAACAGAGAACAGACTTGCCAAAGGGAAGGGCAGGTGGGGAAGGGATGCAGTGGATATTTGGGGATTAGCAAACTAGCATTTAAATAACAGGTAAACAACAAAGTCCTACTGTAGAGCACAGGGAAATATATTCAATAGCCTGCAAGAAACTATTATGAAAAAGAATGTGTGTGTATATATGCATGTATAACTGAATCACTTTGCTACATGCAGCATAAATTAACACAACAGCACAAATAAACTATACTTCAATTTAAAAAATTAAAACATAGAAGTAGTGTTTCATACACACTATGCTGAACATCCTTATGATATCGGGGTTATCAACTCAACGTCTCTTTCCTAGGAGCTCTCCCTCTGCCATCGACATAAAGTCCAGAGCCACTACCTTAATAGAGGTTCACTGCAACAACTGACTCCGAGTAGCTGCCAAGCCAAGCTGAGACAATAGGTTGCGTCCAGAACTAGGGACAATATGAAAGCTTGAGGATAGCCCCTGGAGTCTTTCTGATGCTTCGCTCCCCATTATGAGGGATGAA
>SRVM01010353.1:0-17965 GCA_007570785.1 Antilocapra americana
CATCCAAGCTGCGTGTGAAATCACAGGCAATTTATGTGGGACATCACTCTCACTATGTCTATGACGTTATATCCACTAATGAGATATGAGGAGCCCTGTGTGGATGACTGCACAGCCACTCTATCTGACATCACACCCACTCTATCTGGCATGATCTCCACTGTATCCTTTCATCAAAACCAGTATACGTATGACATCACACCCTCTATGTGTATGATGTCATACGTACTCTATATGCCATCACATCCCCACTTCATGACGTCACACCGCTACATTTATGACATCACATCCAATGTACTCATGACATGACCCCCAATGTATATGAAGTCACATCAAAGCTATATGAAATCACATCTTCTGTACCTGTGATACTGCATCAATATGAGCCATCCAAACCACTGTATAGGTTAGATGACAAGTACCTTATGTATGACATCGTGCACAATGTATCTATGCTGTCATGTGGGCTCTTTATGACATCATATCCACTCATTCTCACATCACACAACTGTATTTATGACATCAGTTGCACGGTAATCATGCCATCACACCCACTCTATGTGAAGTCCCATCAACTGTATATGACATCATATCTTCTATACAAATAACAGCACATCCCATACCTATGTTGTCACACTGGGCATATGTGACATCACATGCATTAGACTCGACATCGCATTCACTATTTATGACATTAAATCACAGTATGTATGACATTGCACCTACTCAATAGCATCATCACTACCACTCTCTCGATGATATCACACACATTGCATGTATGTATATCATATCCAACATAGGTATGACATCATATAGAGTATGTGGGTTTCCCTACCCATTCTCTGGGGCATCACACACACTGTATCTGACATCGCTTCCACTGTATCAGTGTCATTCCACCCACTGTACAGATGATATCACACCCACTCTATGCCCAGCCCACTCAGTACCTGTATGACATCATAAGCTCTCTATAACATCATATCCCCTCTTTATTACATCACACCCAGGTGTTTCAAACATCAAATCAGGTGCATTCATGATATCACACCCACTCTTAGGACTCCATATCCACGGTATGACATGACATCCACTGTAATCATGATGTCACACCCACTCTATATGATGTCTCATCCACTTTATGACATCACATCCAAGCTGCGTGTGAAATCATAGGCTATTTATCTGTGACATCACACTCACTATGTCTATGACGTTATATCCACTAAAGAGACATCAGGGGCCCTGTGGGGATGACAGCACAACCACTCCATCAGACATCACACACACTCTATCTGACATGATCTTCACTGTATTCTTTCATCAAAATCGCTATACGTATGACATCACACCCTCTATGTGTGCGATGTCATACGTACTCTATATGCCATCACATTCCCTCTTTATGACGTCACACAGCTACATTTATGATATCACATCCAATGGACTCATGACGTCACCCCCAATATATATGAAGTCACATCAAAGCTATATGAAATCACATCTTTCGTACTTGTGATACTGTATCAATCTGAGCCAACAAACCCACTGTATAGGTTACATGACAAGTACCTTATGTATGACATCGTGCCCAATGTATCTATGCCATCATATGGGATCTTTGTGACATCATATCCACTCATTCTCACATCACTCCACTGTATTTATGACATCACTCGCACTGTATTCATGCCATCATACCAACTATATGTGAAGTTCCATCAACTGTATATGACATCACATCTTCTATACAAATAACAGCACATCCCATACCTGTGTCATCACACTGGGCATATGTATGACATCACATGCACTAGACTCGACATCACATTCACTCTTTATGACCTTAAATCACAGTATGTATGACATTGCACCCACTCGACTGCATTATCACCCCCACTCTTGCGATGATATCAAACACATTGCCTGGATGCATATCAGACCCAACATAGGTATGACATCATATGCAGTATATGATTTTCCCTACCCATTCTCCTGGACATCACAAACACTATATCTGATATCGATTCCACTGTATCAGTGTCATTCCACCCACTGTACAGATGATATCACACCCACTGTATGCCCTTCACACAAAGTACCTTCATGACGTCTTATGCTCTCTATGACGTCATATCCCCTCTTTATGAGGTCACACTCCAGTGTTTGAAACATCAAATCAGGTGTATTCATGATATCACCCCAACTCTTAGGACTCCATGTCCACGGTATGACATCACATCCACCGTAATCATGACGACACACCCACTCTATATGATGCCTCATCCACTTTATGACATCACATCCACGATGCATGTGAAATCACAGGAAATTTATCTGTGACATCACACTCACTCTGTCTATGATGTTATATCCACTAAGAACATATGAGGAGCCCTGTGGGGATGACAGCACAACCACTATATCTGACATCACAAACAATCTATCTGACATGATCTTCACTGTATCCTTTCATCAAAACCGCTATACGTATGACATCACACCTTCTATGTGTATGATGTCATACGTACTCTATATACCATCATATCCCCTCTTTATGACGTCACACCACTACATTTATGACATCACATCCAATGTACTCATGACGTGACCCCCAATGTATATGAAGTCACATCAAAGCTATAAGAAATCACATCTTCTGTACTTCTGATACTGCATCAATCTGAGCCATCCAACACACTGTATAGGTTAGATGACAAGTACCTAATGTATGACATCGTGCCCAATATATCTATGCCGTCATATGGGCTCTTTATGACATCATATCCACTCATTCTCCCTCACACCACTGTATTTATGACATCACTTGCACTGTATTCATGCCATCACACCCACTATATGTGAAGTCCCATCCACTGTATATGACATCACATCTTCTATACAAATAACAGCATATCCATTACCTGTGTCATCACACTAGGCATATGTATGACATCACATGCACTAGACTCGACATCACATTCACTATTTATGACATTAAATCCCAGTATTTATGACATTGCACCCACTCGACTGCATCATCACAACCATTCTCTCGATGATATCACACACATTGCATGTATGCATATCATATCCAACATAGGTATGACATCATACACAGTATATGGGTTTCCCCACTCATTCTCTTGGATATCACACACACTATATCTGACATCGCGTCCACTGTATCAGTGTCATTCCACCCACTGTACAGATGATATCACTCCCACTCCATGCCCATCACACCCAGTACCTGCATGACGTCATATGCTCTCTATGATGTCATATCCCCTCTTTATGACATCACACCCCAGTGTTTCAAACATCAAATCAGGTTTATTCATGATATCACACTCACTCTTAGGACTCCATGTCCACGGTATGATATCACATCTACTGTAATCATGACGTCACACCCACTCTATATGATGTCTCATCCACTTTATGACATCACATCCAAGCTGCGTTTGAAATCACTGGCAATTTATCTGTGACATCACACCCACTATGTCTATGACGTTATATCCACTAATGAGACATCAGGAGCCCTGTGGGGATGACAGCACAACCACTCTATCTGAAATCACACACACTCTATCTGACATGATATCCACTGTATTCTTTCATCAAAACCGCTATGCGTATGACATCACACCCTCTATGTGTATGATGTCATACGTACTGTATATGCCATCACATCCCCTCTTTATGACGACACACCGCTACCTTTATGACATCACATCCAATGTACTCATGACGTCACCCCCAATGTATATGAAGTCACATCAAAGCTATATGTAATCACATCTTCTGTACTTGTGATGCTGCATCAATCAGAGCCATCCAACCCACTGTATAGGTTAGATGACAAGTACCTTATATATGACATCGTGCCCAATATATCTATGCAGTCATATGGGCTCTTTATGACATCATATCCAATCATTCTCACGTCACACCCCTGTATTTATGACAGCACTTGCACTGTATTAATGACATCACACCCAATATATGTGAAGTCCCATCAACTGTATATGACATCACATCTTCTATACAAATAACAGGACATCCCATTCCTGTGTCATCACACTGGGCATAAGTATGACATCACATGCACTAGACTCGACATCACATTCACTATTTATGACATTAAATCCCAGTATTTATGACATTGCACCCTCTTGACTGCATCTTCACAACCACTCTCTCGATGATATCACACACATTGCATGCATGAATATCATATCCAACATAGGTATGACATCATACGCAGTATATGGTTTTCCCTACCCATTCTCTTGGACATCACACACACTACATCTGACATCACCTCCACTGTATCAGTGTCATTCCACCCACTGTACAGATGATATCACAACCTCTCGATGCCCATCACACCCAGTACCTGCATGACGTCATATGCTCTCTATGATGTCACATCCCCTCTTTATGACATCACACCCCAGTGTTTCAAACATCAAATCAGGTGTATTCATGATATCACCCCCACTCTTAGGACTCCATGTCCACGGTATGACATCACATCCACTGTAATCATGACGTAACACCCACTCTGTATGATGCCTCATCCCCTTTATGACATCACATCAAACCTGCGTGTGAAATCACAGGCCATTTATCTGTGACATCACACTCACCATGTCTATGACGTTATATCCACTAATGATACATCAGGAGCCCTGTGGGGATGACAGCACAACCACTCTATCTGACATCACACACACTCTATCTGACATGATCTCCACTGTATCCTTTCATCAAAACCGCTATACGTATGACATCACACCCTCTATGTATATGATGTCATACGGACTCTATAAACCATCACATCCCCTCTTTAGGGAGTCACACCGCTACGTTTATGTCATCACATCCAATGTACTCATGCCGTCACCCCCAATGTATATGAAGTCACATCAAAGCTATATGAAATCACATCTTCTCTACTTGTGAAACTGCATCAATCTGAGCCATCTAACCCACTGTATAGGTTAGATGACAACCACCTTATGTATGACATCGTGCCCAATATATCTATGCCGTCATATGGGCTCTTTATGACATCATATCTACTCATTCTCACATCACACCACTGTATTTATGACATCACTTGCACTGTATTCATACCATGACACCCACTCTATGTGAAGTCCAATCAACTGTATATGACATCACAGCTTCTATACAAATCCCAGCACATCCCATACTTGTGTCATCACACTGGGCATATGTATGACATCACATGCAAGAGACTCGACATCACATTCACTATTTATGACATTAAATCCCAGTATTTATGACATTGCACCCACTCGACTGCATCATCACAACCATTCTCTCGATGATATCACACACATTGCATTTATGCATATCATATCCAACAGAGGTATGACATCATACGCAGCATATGGGTTTCCCTACCCATTCTCTTGGACATCACACACACTATATCTGACATTGCTTCCACTGTTTCAGTGTCATTCCACGCACTGTACAGATGAGATCACAACCACTCGATGCCCATCACACCCAGTACCTGCATGACGTCATATGCTCTCAATGACGTCACATCCCCTCTTTATGATGTCACAGCGCTACATTTATGACATCCCATCCAATGTACTCCTGACGTCACCCCCAATGTGTATGAAGTCACATGAAAGGTATATGAAATCACATCTTCTGTACTTGTGATGCTGCATCAATCTGAGCCATCCAACCCACTCTATAGGTTAGATGACAAGTACCTAATGTATGACATCGTGCCCAATATATCTATGCCGTCATATGGGCTCTTTATGACATTATATCCACTCATTCTCACATCACACCACTGTATTTATGACATCACTTGCACTGTATTCATGACATCGCACCCACTATATGTGAAGTCCCATCAACTGTATATGACATCACATCTTCTATACAAGCAACAGCACATCCCATACCTGTGTCATCAAACTGGGCATATGTATGACATCACATGCACTAGACTCGACATCACATTCACTATTTATGACATTAAGTCACAGTATTTATGACACTGCACCCACTCGAGTGCATCTTCACAACCATTCTCTCGATGATATCACACACATTGGATGCATTAATATCATATCCAACATAGGTATGACATCATACGCAGTATATGGGTTTCCCTACCCATTCTCTTGGACATCACACAGACTATATCTGAAATCGCTTCCACTGTATCAGTGTCATTCCACCCACTGTACAGATGATATCCCACCCACTCGATGCCCACCACACCCAGTACCTGCATGACGTCATATGCTCTCTATGACGTCACATCCCCTCTTTATGACGTCACACCCCTAGGTTTATGACATCACATCCAAAGTACTCATGCCCCCAACCCCAATGTATATGAAGTCACAACAAAGCTATATGGAATGACATCTTCTGTACTTGTGATACTGCATCAATCTGAGCTATCTAACCCACTGTATAGGTTAGATGACAACCACCTTATATATGACATCGTGCCCAATATATCTATGCCGTCATATGGGCTCTTTGTGACATCATATCCACTCATTCTCACCTCACACCACTGTATTTATGACATCACTTGCACTGTATTCTTACCATCATACCCACTATATGTGAAGTCCAATCAACTCTATATGACATCACATCTTCTATACAAATCCCAGCACATCCCATACCTGTGTCATCACACTGGGCATATGTATGACATCACATGCACTAGACTCGACATCACATTCACTATTTATGACATTAAATCCCAGTGTTTATGACATTGCACCCACTCGACTGCATCATCACAACCATTCTCTCGATGATATCACACGCATTGCATGTATGCATATCATATCCAATATAGGTATGACATCATACACAGTATATAGATTTCCCTACCCATTCTCTTGGACATCACACACACTATATCTGACATCGCTTCCACTGTATCAGTGTCATTCCACCCACTGTACAGATGATATCACAACCACTCGAGGCCCATCACACCCAGTACCTGCATGGCGTCATATGCTTTCTATGATGTCATAACCCCTCTTTATGACATCACACCCCAGTGTTTCAAACATCAAACAGAGTGTGTTCATGATATCACACCCACTCTTAGGACTCCATGTCCACGGTATGACATCACACCCACTGTAATCATGACGTCACACGCACTCTATATGATGTGTCATCCACTTTATGACATCACTTCCAAGCTGCGTGTGAAATCACAGGCCATTTATCTGTGACGTCACATTCACTATGTCTATGACGTTATATCCACTAACGAGATATTAGAAGCCCTGTGGGGATGACAGCACAACCACGCTATCTGACATCACACACACTCTATCTGACATGATCTCCACTGTATCCTTTCATCAAAACCGCTTTACGTATGACATCACAACCTCTATGTGTATGATGTCATACGTACTCTATATGCCATCACATCCCCTATTTATGACGTCACACCGCTACATTTATGACATCACATCCAATGTACTCATGACGTCACCCCCAATGTATATGAAGTCACATCAAAACTATAGGAAATCACATCTTCTGTACTTGTGATGCTGCATCAATCTGAGCCATCGAACCCACTGTATAGGTTAGATGACAAGTACATTATGTATGACATCGTACCCAATATATCTATGCCGTCATATGGGCTCTTTATGACATCATATCCACTCATTCTCACATCACACCACTGTATTTATGACATCACTTGCGCTGTATTCATGAAATCACACACTCTATATGTGAAGTCCCATCAACTGTATATGACATCAAATCTTCTATACAAATAACAGCACATCCCACACCTGTGTCATCACACTGGGCATATGTATGGCATCATATGCCCGAGACTCGACATCACATTCACTATTTATGATATTAAGTCACAGTATTTATGACATTGCACCCACTCGACTGCATCGCCCCAACCATTCTCTCGATGATTTCACACACATTGCATGCATGCATATCATATCCAACATAGGTATGACGTCATACTCAGTATATGAGTTTCCCTACCCATTCTCTTGGACATCACACACACTATATCTCACATCTCTTCCACTGTATCAGTGTCATTCCACCGACTGTACAGATGATATCACACCCACTCTATGGCCATCACACAGAGTAACTGTATGATACCAGATGCTCTCTATGACGTCACATCCCCTCTTTTTTTCATCACACCCCAGTGTTTCAAACATCAAATCAGGTGTATTCATGATATCACACCCACTCTTGGGACACCATGTCCATGGTATGACATCACATCCACTGTATCATGACGTCACACCCACTCTATATGATGTCTCATCCATTTTATGACATCACATCCAAGCTGCGTGTGAAATCACAGTCATTTTATCTGTAACATCACACTCACTATGTCTATGACGTTATATCCACTAATGAGACATGAGGAGCCCTGTGGGGATCACAGCACAACCACTCTATCTGACATGACACACACGCTATCTGACATGATCTCCACTGTATTCTTTCATCAAAACCGCTATACGTATAACATCCCACCCTCTATGTGTATGATGTCATACGTACTGTATATGCCAACACATCCCCTCTTTATGACGTCACACTGCTACATTTATGACATCACATCCAATGAACTCATGACGTCACCCCGGATGTATATGAAGTCCCATCAAACTATATGAAATCACATCTTCTGTACTTGTGATGCTGCATCAATCTGAGCCATCGAACCCACTCTATAGGTTAGATGACTAGAACCTTATGTATGACATCGTGCCCAATATATCTATGCCATCATATGGGCTCTTTATGACATCATATCCACTCATTCTCACATCACACCACTGTATTTATGACATCACTTGCACTGTATTCATGCCATCACACCCAATATATGTGAAGTCCCATCAACTGTATATGGCATCACATCTTCTATACAAATTACAGCACATCCCATACCTGTGTCATCACACTGGGCGTATGTATGACATCACATGCACTAGACTCGACATCACATTCACTATTTATGACATTAAATCACAGTATTTATGACATTGCCCCCACTCGACTGCATCATCCCAACCATTCTCTCGATGATATCACACACATTGCATGTATGCATATCATATCCAACATAGGTATGTCATCATACGCAGGGTATGGGTTTCCCTACCCATTCTATTGGACATCACACACACTATATCTGACATCGCTTCCACTGTATCAGTGTCATTCCCCCCACTGTACAGATGCTATCACACCCACTCTATGCCCATCACACCCAGTACCTCTATGATGTCATATGCTGTCTATCATGTTTTATCCCCTCTTTATGACATCACAACCCAGTCTCTCAAACATCAAATCTGGTGTATTCATGATATCACATCCACTCTTAGGACTCCATGTCCACGGTATGACATCACATCCACTGTAATCATGACGTCACACCCACTCTATATGATGTCTCATCCACTTTATGACATTGCTTCAAAGCTGCGTGTGAAATCACAGGCAATTTATCTGTGACATCACACTCACTATGTCTATGACGTTATATCCACTAATGAGACATCATGAGCCCTGTGGGGATGACAGCACAAGCACTCTATCTGATATGACACAGACTCTATCTGACATGATCTTCACTGTATCCTTTCATCAAAACTGCTATACGTATGACATCACACCCTCTATGTGCATGATGTCATACGTACTGTAAATGCCAACACATCCCCTCTTTATGACGTCACACTGCTACATTTATGACATCGCATCCAATGAACTCATGACGTCACCCCCGATGTATTTGAAGTACCATCAAACTATATGAAATCACATATTCTGTACTTGTGATGCTGCATCAATCTGAGCCATCCAACCCACTCTATAGGTTAGATGACTAGTACCTTATGTATGACATCGTGCCCAATATATCTATGCCATCATATGGGCTCTTTATGACATCATATCCACTCATTCTCACATCACACCACTGCATTTATGACATCACTTGCACTGTATTCATGCCATCACACACACTATATGTGAAGTCCCATCAACTGTATATGACATCACATCTTCTATACAAATTGCAGCACATCCCATACCTGTGTCATCACACTGGGCATATGTATGACATCAAATGCACTAAACTCGACATCACATTCACTATTTATGACACTAAATCTCAGTATTTATGACATTGCACCCACTCAACTGCATCATCGCAACCATTTCCTCGATGATATCACACACATTGCATGCATGTATATCATATCTAACATCATACGCAGTATATGGGTTTCCCTACCCATTCTCTTGGATATCACACACACTATATCTGACATCACTTCCACTGTATCAGTGTCATTTCACCCACTGTACAGATGATATCACACCCACTCTATGC
Source organism: Antilocapra americana (assembly GCA_007570785.1). Classification (NCBI taxonomy): domain Eukaryota; kingdom Metazoa; phylum Chordata; class Mammalia; order Artiodactyla; family Antilocapridae; genus Antilocapra; species Antilocapra americana. The sequence continues at coordinate 10,466 of SRVM01010353.1, forward strand.
CCATCACACCCAGTACCTGTATGATGTCATATGCTGTCTCTCATGTTATATCCCCTCTTTATGACATCACACCCCAGTCTCTCAAACATTAAATCTGGTGTATTCATGATATCACATCCACTCTTAGGACTCCCACTGTACTGATGATATCACACCCACTCTATGCCCATCACACCCAGTACCTGTATGACATCATATGCTCTCTATGATGTCATATCCTCTCTTTATGACATCACACCCCAGTGTCTCAAACTTCAAATCAGGTGTATTCATGATATCACACCCACTCTTAGGACTCCATGTCCACGGTATGACATCACATCAACTGTAATCATGATGTCACACCCACTCTATATGATGTCACATCCCACTTTATGACATAACATCCAAGCTGCGTGTGAAATCACAGGCAATTTATCTGTGACATCACACTCACTATGTCCATGACGTTATATCCAATAATGAGACATCAGGAGCCCTGTGTGGATGACAGCACAACCACTCTATCTGATATCACACACACTGTATCTGACATGATCTCCACTGTATCCTTTCATCAAAACCACTATACGTATGACATCACACCCTCTATGTGTATGATGTCATACGTACTCTATATGCCACAACATCCCCTCTTTATTACGTCACACCCCTACATTTATAACATCACATCCAATGTATTCATGACGTCACCCCCAATGTATATGAAGTCACATCAAAGCTATATGAAATCACATCTTCTGTACTTGTGATACTGCATCAATCTGAGCCATGCAACCGACTGTATAGGTTAGATGACAAGTACCTTATGTATGACATCTTGCCCAATATATCTATGCCGTCATATGGGCTCTTTATGACAACATATCCACTCATTGTCACATTACACCACTGTATTTATGACATCACTTGCACTCTACTCATGCCATCACACCGACCATATGTGAAGTCCCATCAACTGTATATGACATCACAGCATTTATACAAATAACAGCACATCCCATACATGTGTCATCTCGTTGGGCATATGTATGATATCACATGCACTAGACTCGACATCACATTCACTATTGATGACAATAAGTCACAGTAGTTATGACATTGCAGCCATTCGGCTGCATCATCACAACCATTCTCTCGATGATATCCCACACATTGCAAGTATGCATGCCATACCCAACATAGTTATGACATCATACGCAGTATATGGGTTTCCCTACCCATTCTCTTGGACATCACACAGACTATATCTGACATCGTTTCCACTGTATAAGTGTCATTCCACGCACTGTATAGATGATATCACACCCACTCGATGCCCATCACACCCAGTACCTGCATAACATCATATGCTCTCTATGACGTCACATACCCTCTTTATGACATCACACCCCAGTGTTTCAAACATCAAATCAGGTGTATTCATGATACCACCCCACTCTTAGGACTCCATGTCCACAGTATGTCATCACATCCACTGTAATCTTGACGTCACACACACTCTATATGATGTCTCATCCACTTTATGACATCACATCCACACTGCATGTGAAATCACAGGCAATTTATCTGTGACATCACACTCACTATGTCTATGACATAATATCCACTAATTAGACGTCAGGAGCCCTGTGTGGATGACAGCACAAACACTCTATCTGACATCTCACCCACTCTATCTGACATGATCTCCACTGTATCCTTTCATCAAAACCGCTAGACATATGATATCACTCCCTCTATGTGTATGATGTCGTGCGTACTCTATATGCCATCACATACCCTCTTTATGACGTCACACCCCTACATTTATGACATCACATCCACTGTACTCATGACGTCACCCCCAATGTATATGAAGTCACATCAAAGCTATATGAAATCACATCTTCTCTACTTGTGATACTGCATCAATCTGAGCCATCAGACCCACTGTATAGGTTAGATGACAAGTACATTATGTATGACACCGTGCCCAGTATATCTATGCCGTCATATTGCCTCTTTATGACATCATATCCACTCATTCTCACATCACACCACTGTATTTATGACATCACTTGCACTGTATTCATGCCATCACACCCACCATATGTGAAGTCCCATCAACTGTATATGACATCACATCTTCTATACAAATAACAGCACATCCCATACCTGTGTCATCACACTGGTCATATGTATGACATCACATGCACTAGACTCGACATCACATTCTCAATTGATGACAATAAATCACAGTAGTTATGACATTGCACCCACTTGGCTGAATCAGCACAACCATTCTCTCGATGATATCACACACATTGCATGTATGCATATCATATCCAACATAGGTATGACATCATACGCAGTATATGGGTTTCCCTACCCGTTCTCTTGGACATCACACAGACTATATCTGACATCGTTTCCACTGTATCAGTGTCATTCCACCCACTGTACAGATGATATCACACCCACTTCATGCCCATCACACCCAGTACCTGTATTACGTCATATGCTCTCTATGAAGTCACATACCCTCTTTATGACATCACACCCCAGTGTTTCAAACATCAAATCATTTGTATTCATGATATCACCCAACTCTTAGGACTCCCTGTCCACGGTATGTCATCACATCCACTGTAATCTTGACGTCACACCCACTCTATATGATGTCTCATCCAGTTTATGACATCACATCCACGCTGCATGTGAAATCACAGGCAATTTATCTGTGACATCACACTCACTATGTCTATGACGTTATATCCACTAATTAGACGTCAGGGTCCCTGTGTAGATGACGGCACAACCACTCTATCTGACATCACACCCACTCTATCTGACGTGATCTCCACTGTACCCTTTCATCTAAACCCCTATACGTATGACATCACAAACTCTATATGTATGATGCCATTCGTACTCTATATGTCATCATTTTAACTCTTTATGACGTCACACCGCTATATTTATGACATCACATCCAATGTACTCATGACGTCACCTCGAATGTATATGAAGTCACATCAAAGCTATATGAAATCACATCTTCTGTACTTGTGATACTGCATCAATCTGAGCCATCAAACCCACTGTATAGGTTAGATGACTGGTACCTTATGTATGACATCGTGCCCAATGTATGTATGCCGTCATATGGTCTCTTTTTGACATCATATCCCCTCATTCTCATAACACACCACTGTATTTATGACATCACTTGCACTGTATTCATGCCATCACACCCACTATAGGTGAAGTCCCATCAACTGTATATGACATCACATCTTCTACACAAATAACAGCACATCCAATACGTGTGTCATCAAACTGGGCATATGTATGACATCACATGCACTAGACTCGACATCACATTCACTATTTATGACATTAAATCTCAGTATTTATGATATTGCACCCACTCGACTGCATCATCACAACCACTCTCTCGATGATATCACACACATTGCATGCATACATATCATATCCAATATATGTATGACATCATATGCACTATATGGGTTTCCCTACCCATTCTCTTGGACATCACACACACTATATTTGACATCGTTTCCACTGTATCAGTGTCATTCCACCCACTGTACAGATGATATCACACCAACTCTATGCCGATCACACCCAGTACCTGTATGACATCATATGCTCTCTATGACATCATATCCCCTTTTTATGACATCACACCCCAGTGTTTCAAACATCAAATCAGGTGTATTCATGATATCGCACCCACTCTTATGTTGGGGCCCGGCCGGCTGATGCGATCATCCAGAGCAATTACGATCGAAACACTGCAATCCTGCTGCCATATAAGGCACTGATTTCTTGCCAGGTATACATTCAGCTGGCAAATCTCCAAAAGGATCATGCGGCGAACATATATCTGACAGGCCAATCGCACAGAAGTCTCGTATTTCTTACATGCCCATCAGAACTCTCCCCTTTCTTTTCCCACTCCCTCCGCTCCTCCCCATATATAATCGCCTTGCGCTCAATAAAGTTTTGCAGCTTGATCAGCACCTTTGTCTTGCTGCCTTTCTTTGCACCTCTTGTCCCAACCCTTTCATCCCTTTTCAGGTGGATTCGGAACCCCCGTTGATTGCTCTGTTGTCTAGAGTGACTGTGCCCAGCTAGCGGCCGGAGCAAGTGGCGCCCAACGTGGGGCCCGAAAACTGCTTGGACGGACCGCCATCCCCGTTGACCAGACCCCGAAAGGAGCACCGCGATCACCTGCTCACGAGACGACTCCGGAGAGATCCGCCCCCCCGATGGTGGCATTCAGTTAGGTAAGAATTAATCATGGGACAAGCATGTTCAAAAGATGATGTTTTTATTAGCCTGCTTAAAAATTCCCTTTAGGTGCGAAGAATTCGGTTTCTTAAAAAAGATTTAGTTTCGTTTTTTTTCATTTTATTTTTAAGACCTGCTCCTGTTTCCCTCAAGAGGGTACTATCAACACTCGCATGTGGAATCGGAGATTACCTTAATGACTATTATCGTGTCTTTGGTCCCCAGACTGTTTCTATCACCACCTTTAACTACTACAATCTTATAAAAGATATTCTCACCAACCAGGGCTATACCCCAGACATTCAGCACCTTTGTCAGGAAGGACAAAGAATCCTTTCCCGCCACTCCCGTCCCCCCTCTAGAGCGCCCCCTACGCAAAATCTTATACAAAGCGACCCCATACACCCAAATAACTCCAGCACCGCTACCGTTACTCGTCCCCTCTCACGGGCCCTGTCAAATTGTCCCTCGATTTCTATCATTATTGAGACAAATCCATATCCTACTGCTATATACCCCAAACTTAAAGACCTAAAAGGAATAACCAGCACGGACACAGACGATCAGCTGCTCCCTGCTGACCGAGCTAATCTAGAAGATGAGGCAGCCCACTAAAATGGCCCTGACTGGCCTCCCTCCTCCTCTGCCCCTGCCGCTCCCGCCACAGCCTCCGTTTTAAACAAGCCCGTGCTTAATGCCTCTCCGCCGCTGCCCGCTTTCGCGCCTCCGCCCTGTTCAGCCGCCATCTTACACAGCTCTGCGCTCTCGCCCTTTGTGCCACCGCCATATTTTCCCACCCATCCAGTTACGCCCACCGCTCCCAACACAGCCCGCCTTCCAGCTCCCATTCTGCATAACACTGAGCCACCACCCATCAACCAAACTCCCCTCCCCCAAACAACTTCCCTTCAAGAAGCCCTGATTTTCATCTGAGATGTTAAAGCGGTAGACAAAGAACTCGCCGACCTGACTGTCTCCGCCCCCCAAGAGCTCTTAGCCTTCCCAGTAACTAGGAGCCAGGCTCAGCCTCCGCCTCGTGAGGCGACAGACTCTCAAAGCCCTGAGCCCAGTGCTCACGAACCCCCACTTAGTGATCATGATGACGAAGAGTCAGAACACTCGGCTTCTGACGATGATGAGCCCCCGGTCCCACCATCTCCCCATACTTACAAAAAGCTCAGCTTAAAAACGCTAGAAAAGGTCAAAGCGGCAGTGGCCAACTACGGCCCCACTGCCCCCTTCACTGTTGCCCTGATTGAAAACCTTAGTGATCGATGGCTTACACCCAATGATTGGTTCTTCCTAGCCAATGCTGCCCTAAGCAGCGGTGATTTTATACTCTGGAAAAGTGAATATGAAGAGGCTTCCAAACAGTTTGTTGAACGCAATTCGCGTAAGCCCTCCTCAAAAGGTTGGACTCTCAAAAAGTTCCTTGGCTCTGACCCCTACCAATGTAAAGAAAAACAGGCTCAATTTCCCCCCGGGTTACTAACACAAATTCAGTCAGCAGGTGTTAAAGCGTTTAAGCGCCTTCCCCAGAAAGGCACTGCCACCACCTCCCTTGCAAAGATCAGACAGTGCCCTGATGAGCTATATAGTGATTTCATTAGTTGCTTACAAGAACTGGCTGAATGGCTTTTTGGCTCTGGAGAAAGCGAAAGTGCCTTCCTTAAACACCTCGCTTTTGAAAATGCTAACCCTGCCTGCCAAAATGCTATTCGACCTCATCGTGAAAAAGACCTCTCAGAGTAGGTCCACCTTTGCTCAGGCATCGGGTCTGCTCATGCTCTGGGCTCGCTATTGGGACTGCCTTACAAAGCTTTGCTCCAAACCAGAGATATCATGATCGTGATCGCCTTTGCTTCACCTGCAAACAGCCTGGACATTTTTCGCGGCCTTGCCCACAGCGAGCCCATGCCTTATCTAACCCCCACCCCAAGACCCCTTATGACTCTAATACTGGCACTCCCAATATTCAAAGACCCCCTCCCTCGACAATATGTCCCCATTGTAAAAAGGGGTTTCACTGGGCCTCAGAATGCCGCTCCAAGACAGACATTAATGGACAACCCCTCCCCCCAAAACAGGGAAACTCCAACAGGGGCCAGCCCCAGGGCCCCAACCCAGGGATGAATTCAGGGGCTTCACAGTTCAACCCTCAAATCCCCAACCCTACAATTCCGGCCTTCCCCATAATCAACCACGCCTCCTCGTCTCAGATCTTTGGAGGGCAACCGCAGGCAGCGCAGGACTGGACCTCTGTACCGCCGCCGACACAATATTAACTCCAAATAATTGCTCTTTGATGCTCCCTGTCGGCGTATATGGCCCCTTACCACCTAACACATTCGGCCTTATTCTTGGCCGTATTAGCTCCACACTTAAAGGGATCCTAGTGTTCCCTGGCATGACTTTGAGGGAGAAATTCATATCATTGTCTCCACCACTCATGATCTAATCTCAATCCCAAAAGGCACCAGGCTAGCACAGATCATTATTCTCCCCTTACAACATATTAACTCAAATTTCAAAAGGGCTTCTTGGGGCCCCAGCACCCCTGGCTCATCAGACACATACTGTGTTCAAGAAATCTCTCACCACCGCCCCTCACTCAAGCTCTAACTTAATGGCAAGGTCTTTACAGGCATCTTAGACACAGGAGCAGACGCTACTGTCATATCCCAATCCCACTGGCCAAAGTCTTGGCCATTAACACCTGTTGCCACCCATCTGCATGGCATTTGACAAGCTGCTAACCCCCAACAAAGCTCTCAGACCCTGATGTGGGAAGATGCTGAGGGAAATAGAGGCTCTGTCACTCCCTTTGTTCTCCCCAATCTGCCTGTTAACCTGTGGGGGAGAGATATCCTCTCCCAAATGAAGGTGATCATGTGCAGCCCCAATGACATAGTTATGACCCAAATGCTTAATCAAGGCTTCCTGCCAGGTCAGGGACTAGGAAAAAGAGGTCAAGGAATCACTAAGCCCATTATGATCCCTCCTAAAACAGACAAAGCAGGTTTAGGATACCCCCAAAAATTTTCCTAGTGGCCACTGATAGTCCTGTACCCCACGCAGACAAGATCCTTTGGAAGACAGTGGATCCTGTTTGGGTCAATCAGTTGCCCATTACCCACGAAAAAACCTTAGCTGCGATAGCGTTAGTACAGGAACAGCTTGCAGCAGGACATATTGAGCCCA
>SRVM01010368.1:0-18464 GCA_007570785.1 Antilocapra americana
AGGTGATCATGTGCAGCCCCAATGACATAGTTATGACCCAAATGCTTAATCAAGGCTTCCTGCCAGGTCAGGGACTAGGAAAAAGAGGTCAAGGAATCACTAAGCCCATTACGATCCCTCCTAAAACAGACAAAGCAGGTTTAGGATAGCCCCAAAATTTTCCCTAGTGGCCACTGATAGTCCTGTACCCCACACAGACAAGATCCTTTGGAAGACAGTGGATCCTGTTTGGGTCGATCAGTGGCCCCTTACCCACGAAAAAACCTTAGCTGCGATAGCGTTAGTACAGGAACAGCTTGCAGCAGGACATATTGAGCCCACTAATTCCCCCTGGAATACACCCATATTCGTAATAAAAAAGAAATCTGGCAAATGGCGCCTCCTACAGGATCTTAGGGCCATTAATAAAGCAATGATCCCCATGGGGGCCTTACAGCCTGGCCTCCCTTCGCCAGTTGCCATCCCTGCCAGTTACCATAAGATCGTCATAGACCTAAAAGATTGCTTCTTTACCATCCCCCTCCACCCCAACGACAGGTCCTATTTCGCCTTGAGTGTCCCACAAACCAACTTCCAAGGCCCCATGCCTCGTTACCATTGGAAAGTGCTGCCACAGGGCATGGCCAATAGTCCCACCCTAGGTCAAAAATTTGTTGCAGCAGCTATTGCCCCAGTCAGGGCACAGTGGCCTCAGGCATACATTCTCCATTATATGGACAATATCCTTTTGGCATGTCCTGACGAAGACACTGTCAGGACCTGTCACGCCCACCTGATCGCCTGCCTTACAAGACAAGGGCTACAAATCGCCCCCGATAAAATACAAACTTCCGACCCATACTTTTATCTAGGATTTGAACTTTGCCATCAACATATATTTACCCCTCGTATCCGCCTTAGAACAGACAGGCTAAAAACGCTTAATGACTTCTAAAAACTTCTTGGAGACATTCAGTGGCTTCGGCCACACCTAAAACTGCCCACAGAGGCCCTCCTCCCACTTAATCATATCCTCAAAGGAGATTCAGACCCCCTGTCTCCTCGTGTCTTGACGCCTGAGGCGAAACACTCTCTAGACATTATCAACAAGGCTATCCAAAACCAAACTGCTCAACAGATCTCTTATAGCCTGCCTCTAATATACCTCTTACTCCCTACAACAAATACCCCTACTGGCGTTTTCTGGCAACCAAAGACCACAGATCCCTCAAAAAACGGTCACCCCCTCCTTTGGGTCCACCTCCCAGCTTCCCCCTTTCGAGTCCTATTGCCTTACCCTTCCCTTCTTGCCATGCTAATTATAAAGGGGCGCTCCACCAGTCGCCAGCTGTTTGGTAAAGACCCAGAATCAATAATTATCCCTTACACACAAGACCAATCAAATTGGCTTTTACAAACCTCTGATGAATGGGCTATCGCGCTGTCCTCCTTCACAGGAGACCTTGACAACCATTACCCTAGAGATCCCCTTATTCAATTTGCAAAGACCCATCCATTTGTCTTCCCTAAAATCACTAAAACAACTCCGCTCCCCAAAGCTGCCCTCGTCTTTACTGACGGATCTTCAAATGGCATGGCTGCCTATGTTCTCAATGGACAAACCTTCACAACAAAATCTCCCTATACCTCTGCACAACTTGTAGAACTGTTTGCTATCCTCAAAGTCTTGACCTCGCTTGCCAACCAACCATTCAACCTCTACACCGACAGTGCCTACACAGCTCAGTCAGTCCCCCTGTTAGAAACCGTCCCCTTCATCAAAGCTTCCACAAATGCCGCTCCCCTATTTGCTAAGTTACAAGCTCTTATTTTACAAAGACAACACCCCTTTTTCATTGGACACCTTCATGCCCACCTTGACCTTCCCGGGCCCCTGACTGAGGGCAACGCCCTAGCAGATGCCGCCACACAAACTGTCTATCCTGTCCTCACAGACCCTATCACTGAGGCAACACAAGCCCACACCTTATACCATTTAAATGCCCATACCCTTCGCCTGCTTTACAAAATCACAAGAGACCAAGCTAGAGAAATTGTCAAGGCCTGTCCCCATTGCGTCCCCTCGGCGCCTGTGCCTCACCTGGGAGTAAAACCCCTTGGACTCACCCCAAATGGTATCTGGCAGATGGACATAACTCACCTCACGGCCTTTGGAAAACTTAAGTTCATTCATGTTACTATTGACACCTTTAGCGGGTTCATAGCTGCTTCTCTACAAACAGGTGAGGCATCAAAAAATGTCATCTCTCACATGATCCATTGCCTATCCGTCTTGAGCAAACCTCGTACTATCAAGACAGACAACGGCCCAGGATATACTGGAAAAAATTTTCAGACTTTTTGCCAACGGCTTCAGATCAAACATATCACAGGCATCCCTTACAATCCCCAGGGACAAGGCATTATAGAGAGAGCTCATCAGATTTTAAAAAATTCCATCAACCGCCTGACACATTCGCCCCTCAGGTTCACAAAACAACATCCTCGTAACCTCCTAAACCATGCACTCTTCAAACTCAATTTCCTCACCCTAGACTCTCAGGGACACTCAGCGGCTGACCGCCACTGGCATCCACAAACTTCTAGCCAACAGGCCACAGTCATGTGCCGCGACCCCCTCACTCTCGCCTCGAAGGGCCCAGACCCCGTCCTCATTTGGGGAAGAGGCTCAGCCTGCATTTATGACCAAAAAGAAGACGGCCCACGGTGGTTACCTGAAAGGCTAATACGACTCATCAACCATTGGGCCCCCCAAACTAACTTTAATCACATCCCAGGGAACAATGATGGGCCCTGAGGAAAACCCCTTTTCCTCATTTCTCTTTCAGACCATATGCATCCTCATTGGCTTTTCCCACTACTGTTACAAATACTGCTATGCCAAACAATAGATGGAGGGCTTCGGCCACCACCTCCCAAGCCATAATTATACCTCACCCTTTTTGGACCACCATGCGAATGCCGTGGAGGAATAGACGTCGACCATTACGCAGATCCATCATTTTGGACCTTAAAAGTTGATTGTGACACCAAAACGGCCTTTCTGACACATGAGGTGACTAGGACTGGAAGTGGTAAGGTTCACTGGCGCTGTGTACCAAAACCCCCTGTTATATCTGCCATCAATGTCAGGCCAGGTCCTTGCCCCCAAAAATGCGAAACCGATAGATTTCAAGAGACAATGCACTCTTCCTGTTATCATGAGACTCAAGAGTGCACATATGACAATCAAATCTTTGTCACTGCCATATTCCAAAGAACTAAAACGGGGGGAACCACCCGTACCTCACCCATTGGCTTCAGCCCATACCTAGAGGCCGGGTGCAAGGGCACAATGGGACAGCCGGTATGCTGGGAACAGGTTGCTCCTATTCACATCTCTGATGGAGGTGGACCCCAGGACAGAGTGAGAGAGATTATCGTTCAAAAGAAGATAGAACATCTCATTGATAGACAATTTTCAAAGCTTTCCTACAACCCTATAGCACTCCCCAAATCACGGGGAACAGACCTAGACCCCTAAACAATAGACATTTTGACAGCCACCCACCGGGCGCTTAACACCTCTAACCCCAATTTAGCCCAAGACTGCCTGCTATGTCTCAGCCAAGGCACGCCCATGCCCCTGGCTGTCTCCGTTAATACATCAGACCTCAACACCATTGACCAAAACTCCACTCTCGGCCTGCCCTTCAGGGTCCAACCTACACTGTTTTCATTCTCCCCCTGCATTTACAAACACCCGTGCAATGATTCCACAGATATCCCCGTTGGTTTCGCTGCCTTTACCAACAGTAGCTCTGTGTTTAACTATACCTCTAGCTACACCACCCTCCTATGCCCCAGACCAGGAATGGCATTCGTTTGCGGAAACAATCAAGCCTATACCACCCTACCCCCCTCATGGACAGGCTTGTGCGCCCTAGCCACCCTGCTGCCAGACATTGATATCATTCCAGGAAATGAGCCCATTCCCGTTCCCGCTTTTGACCACCTTGCAGGACGGCACAAAAGAGCCCTAGCCATTATCCCCTTGCTTGCTGGGTTAGGAATCTCTGGAGCGATAGCTACGGGATCTGCAGGCCTCGGATATGCAGTTCATTCATATGCACAGCTCTCTAAGCAGCTCATTGATGATGTCCAGGCCATATCCAGCACCATTAGTGATATCCAAGATCAACTAGACTCCCTAGCAGAATTAGTCCTTCAAAACAGACGAGGCTTAGATCTTCTCACCACAGAACAGGGAGGTATCTGCCTTGCCTTACAGGAACGCTGCTGCTTCTACGCCAACAAATCCGGCATTGACAGAGATAAAATTAAAAGGCTACAAGAAGATCTAGAAAAAAGAAGAAAACTGCTAATAGAAAGTCCCTTTCTGACAGGCCTTAATGGACTACTCCCCTATCTCCTTTCCCTCCTTGGGCCCCTGATCACTGTCCTCCTGCTTCTCACCTTTGACCCCTGGGTTCTGAGGCGTGTCAAGACACTTGGCAAAGACCACCTTAACGACATACTAGGGAGACCCATCCAGATTCACTATCACCAGTTGGAAATGCTCGACCATGAAAATTATCAAGGCCCTCTCCCACGGGAGCTGCATGATTCTCGAGAGTCTGCATTGCGGCCCAGTTGCTGCAATGGACACCGCTAGGTGCGCGACAATGTACCGCAAGGAGGGGCCTCAACCAAAGAGGACACTCTCGAACCTCCGGTGAGGTAAGCCAGCTTGCATGGAGGTTGACAACCAAATCCTCCCCTCCAAAAAAGGGTGCCCATTAAGCTCTATGCAGAGCTCAGGAGGAGCTTGGCCACTGCCTCCCCTAGCCGGTAAATGTCCAAACAAAACCAGACTCCTCGCCTTAAAAAACAAAAAGGGAGGAGATGTTTGGGCCAGGCCGGCTGATGTGATCAGCCAGAGCCATTACAGTCGGAACACTGCAAACCTGCTGCCATATAAGGCGCTGATTACGTGCCAGCTATACATTGGGCTGGTAAATCACCAAAAGAATCATGCGGCGAACATATATCCAACAGGTCAATCGCACACAAGACACGTATTCCTTATATGCCCTTCAGAACTTCCCCATTCCTTTTCCCACTCCCTTTCCACCTCCCCATATATAATTGCCTTGTGCAAAATAAAGTTTGCAGCATGATCAGAACCTTCGTCTTGCTGCCATTCTTTGCACCTCTTGTCCCACACCTATCATCCGTTTTCAGGTGGACTCGGAACCCCCATTGATTGCTCTGCAGGCCAGAGCGACTGCGCCCAGCTACCAGCCGGAGCACTCTTAGGACTCCATATCAACGGTATGACATCACATCCACTGTAATCATGAGGTCAAAACCGCTCTATATGATGTCTCATCCACTTTATGACATCACATCCATGATGCATGTGAAATCACAGGAAATTTATCTGTGACATCACACTCACTATGTCTGTGACGTTATATTCACTAATGAGACATCAGGAGCCCTGTGTCGATGACAGCACAACCACTCTGTCTGATATCACACCCACTCTATCTGACATGATCTCCACTGTATCCTTTCATCAAAACCACTATACGTATGACATCACACCCTCTATGTGTATGATGTCATACGTACTTTATATGCCATCACATTCACTCTTTATGACGTCACACCGCTACATTTATGACATCACATCCAATGTCCTCATGACGTCACCCCCAATGTATTTGAAGTCACATCAAATCTATATGAAATCACATCTTCTGTACTTGTGATACTGCATCAATCTGAGCCATCCAACCCACTGTATAGGTTAGATGACAAGTACCTTATGTATGACATCATGCCCAATATATCTATGCCGTCATATGCGCTCTTTATGACATCATATCCACTCATTCTCACATCAGACCACTGTATTTATGACATCACTTGCACTGTATTCATGCCATCACACCCACTATATGTGAAGTCCCATCAACTCTATATGACACCACATCTTCTATACAAATAACAGCACATCCAATACCTGTGTCATCACACTGGGCATATGTGTGACATCACTTGCACTAGACTCGACATCACATTCACTATTTATGACGTTAAATCACAGTATTTTTCACATTGTACTCACGTGACTGCATCATCACAACCATTCTCTCGATGATATCACACACATTGCATGTATGCATATCATATCCAACATAGGTATGACATCATACGCAGTATATGGGTTTCCCTACCCATTCTCTTGGACATCACACACACTACATCTGACATCGCTTCCACTGTATCAGTGTCATTCCACCCACTGTACAGATGATATCAGACCCACTCAATGCCCATCACACCCAGTACCTGCATGACGTCATATGCTCTCTATGACGTCATATCCGCTCTTTATGACATCACACCCCAGTGTTTCAAACATCAAATCAGGTGTATTCATGATATCACCCCCACTCTTAGGACTTCATGTCCACGGTATGACATCACGTCCACTGTAATCATGACGTCACACCCACTCTATATGATTTCTCATCCACTTTATGACATCGCTTCCAAGCTGCGTGTGAAATCACAGGCAATTTATCTGTGACATCACTCTCAATATGCCTATGACGTTATATCCACTAATGAGACATCAGGAGCCCTGTGGGGATGACAGTACGACAACTCTATCTGATGTCACACACACTCTATCTGACATGATCTACACTGTATCCTTTTATCAAAACCGCTATACGTATGACATCACACCCTCTATGTGTATGATGTCATACGTACTCTATATGCCATCACATCTCCTCTTTATGACGTCACACCACTACATTTATGACATCACATCCAATGTACTCATGACGTCACCCCAATGTATATGAAGTCACATCAAAGCTATATGAAATCACATCTTCTGTACTTTTGATCCTGCCTCAATCTGAGCCATCCAACCCACTGTATAGGTTAGATGACAAGTACCTTATGCATGACATCGTGCCCAAAAAATGTATGCAGTCATATGGGCACTTTATGACATCATATCCACTGATTCTCACATCACACCACTGTAATTATGACATCACTTGCACTGTACTCATGCCATCACACCCACTATATGTGAAGTCGCATCAACTGTATATGACATCACATCTTCTATACAAATAACAGCACATCCCATACCTGTGTCATCACACTGGGCATATGTATGACATCACATGCACTAGACTCGACAACACATTCACTATTTATGACATTAAATCCCAGTATTTATGACATTGCACCCACTCGACTGCATCATCAAAACCATTCTCTCGATGATATCACACACATTGCATGCATGCATATCATATCCAACATACGTATGACATCATACGCAGTAAATGGGTTTCCCTACTCATTCCTTTGGACATCACACACACTATATCTGACATCGCTTCCACTGTATCAGTGTCATTCCACCCACTGTACAGATGATATCACAACCACTCGATGCCCATCACACCCAGTACCTGCATGACACCATATGCTGTCTATGATGTCATATGCCCTCTTTATGACATCACACCCCAGTCTTTCAAACATCAAGTCAGGTGTATTCATGATATCACACCCACTCTTAGGACTCCATGTCCACGGTATGACATCACATCCACTGTAATCATGACGTCACACCCACTCTATATGATGTCTCATCCACTTTATGACATCACACCCAAGCTGCGTGTGAAATCACAGGCAATTTATCTGTGACATCACACTCACTATGTCTATGAAGTTATATCCACTAATGAGACATCAGGAGCCCTGTGGGAATGACAGCACAACCACTCTATCTGACATCACACACACTCTATCTGACATGATCTCCACTGTATCCTTTCATCAAAACGGCTATTCGTATGACATCACACCCTCTATGTGTATGATGTCCTTCGTACTCTATATGCCATCATATCCCCTCTTTATGACGTCACACCGCTATATTTATGACAGCACATCCAATGTACTCATGACGTCACCCCCAATGTATATGAAGTCACATCAAAGCTATATGAAATCACATCTTCCGTACTTGTGATACTGCATCAATCTGAGCCATCTAACCCACTGTATAGGTTAGTTGACAAGCACCTTATATATGATAACGTGCCCAATGTATCTATGCCGTCATATGAGCTCTTTATGACATCATATCCACTCATTCTCACATCGCACCACTGTATTTTTGACATCACTTTCACTGTATTCATGCCATCACACCCACTATATGTGAAGTCCCATCAACTGTATATGACATCACATCTTCTGTACAAATAACAGCACATCCCATACCTGTGTCACCACACTGGGCATATGTTTGACATCACATGCACTAGCCTCGACATCACATTCACTATTTTTGACATTAAACCACAGTACTTATGACATTGCACCCACTCGACTGCATCATCACAACCATTCTCTCGATGATGATATCACACACATTGCATGCATGCATATCATATCCAACATAGGTATGACATCATACGCAGTATATGGGTTTCCCTACCCATTCTCTTGGACATCACACACACTATATCTGACATCGCTTCCACTGTATCAGTGTCATTCCACCCACTGTACAGATGATATCACACCCACTCGATGCCCATCACACCCAGTACCTGCATGACGTCATATGCTCTCTATGACGTCACATCCCCTCTTTATTACATCACACCCCAGTGTTTCAAACATCAAATCAGGTGTATTCATGATATCATCCCCACTCTTAGGACTCCATGTCCAAGGTATGACATCACATCCACTGTAATCATGACGTCACACCCACTCTATATGATGACTCATCCACTTTACGACATCACTTTCAAGCTGCGTGTGAAATCACAGGCCATTTATCTGTGACATCACAGTCACTATGCCTATGACGTTATATCCACTAATGAGACATCAGGTGCCCTGTGGGGATGACAGCACAATGACTCTATCAGACATCAGACACACTCTATCTGACACGATCTCCACTGTATCCTTTCATCAAAACCGCTATATGTATGACATCACACACTCTTTGTGTATGATGTCATATGTACTCTATATGCCATCACATCCCCTCTTTATGACATCACACTGCTATATTTATGACATCACACCCAATGTACTCATGACGTCACCCCCAATGCATATGAAGTCACATTAAAGGTACATGAAATCACATCTTCTGTACTTGTGATGCTGCATCAGTCTGAGCCATCCAACACACTGTATAGGTTAGATGACATGTACCTTATGTATGACATCGTGCCCAATATATCTATTCCGTCATATGGGCTCTTTAAGACAACATATCCTCTCCTTCTCATATCACACCACTGTATTTATGACATCACTTGCACTGTATTCATGCCATCACACCCATTATATGTGAAGTCCCATCAACTGTATATGACATCACATCTTCTATACAAATAACAACACATCCCATATCTGTGTCATCACACTGGGCATATGTATCACATCGCATGCACTAGACTCGACCTCACATTCACCATTTATGACATTAAGTCACAGTATTTATGACATTGCACCCACTCGACTGCATCATCACAACCATTCTCTCGATGATATCACACACATTGAATGTGTGCATATCATATCCAACATAGGTATGACATCATACGCAGTATATGGGTTTCCCTACCCATTCTCTTCGACATCACACACACTATATCTGACATCGCTTCCACTGTATCAGTGTCATTCCACCCACTGTACACATGATATCACAAACACTCTATGCCCATCACACCCAGTACCTGCATGACGTCGTATGCTCTCCATGACGTCACACCCCTCTTTATGACATCACACCCCAGTGTTTCAAACATCAAATCAGGTGTATTCATGATATCACCCCACTCTTAGGACTCCATGTCCACGGTATGACATCACACCCACTCTATATGATGTCTCATCCACTTTATGACATCACACCCAAGCTGCGTGTGAAATCACAGGCAATTTATCTTTGACATCAAACTCACTATGTCTGTGCCGTTATATCCACTAATGAGACATCAGGAGCCCTGTGGGGATGACAGAACAACCACTCTATCTGACATCAGATACATTCTATCTGACATGTTCTACACTGTATCCTTTCATCAAAACTGCTATACGTATGACATCACACCCTCTATGTGTATGATGTCATACGTACTCTCTATAACATCACATCCCCTATTTATGACATCACACCGCTACATTTATGACATCACATCCAATGTACTCATGACGTCACCCCCAATGTACATGAAGTCACATCAAAGCTATATGAAATCATATCTTCTGTACTTCTGATGCTGCATCAATCTGAGCCATCCAACCCACTGTATAGGTTAGATGACAAGTACCTTATGTATGACATCGGTTCCAATATATCTATGCCTTCATATGGGCTCTTTATGACATCATATCCACTCATTCTCACATCACAACACAGTAATTATGACATCATGTGCACTGTACTCATGCCATCAAACCCACTATATGTGAAGTCCCATCAACTGTATATGACATCACATCTTCTATACAAATAACAGCACATCCCATTCCTGTGTCATCACACTGGGCATATGTATGACATCACATGCACTAGACTCGACATAACATTCACTATTTATGACATTAAATCCCAGTATTTATGACATTGCACCCACTCGACTTCATCATCACTACCATTCTCTCAATGATATCACACACATTGCCTGCATGCATATGATATCCAACATAGGTATGACATCATACGCAGTATATGGGTTTCCCTACCCATTCTCTTGGACATCACACACACTATATCTGACATCGCTTCCACTGTATCAGTGTCATTCCACCCAATGTACAGATGATATCACACCCACTGGATGCCCATCACACCCAGTACCTGCATGACGTCATATGCTCTCTATGACGTCATAACCCCTCTTTATGACATCACACCCCAGTGTTTCAAACATCAAATCAGGTGTGTTCATGATATCACCAAACACTTAGGACTCCATGTCCACGGTATGACATCACATCCACTGTAATCATGACGTCACACCCACTCTATATGCTGTCTCTTCCACTTTATGACATCACATGCAACCTTTGCGTGATGTCACAGGCCATTTATCTGTGACAGCACACTCACTATGCCCATGACATTATATCCACTAAGGAGATATCAGGAGCCCTGTGGGGATGACAGGACAACCACTCTATCTGACATCACACACACTCTCTCTGACATGATCTCCACTCTAACGTTTCATCAAAACCGCTATACGTATGACATCACACACAGTATGTGTATGATGTGATACGTACTCTACATGCCATCACATCCCCTCTTTATGACGTCACACCGCTACATTTATGACATCACATCCAATGTACTCATGACGACACCCCCAATGTATATGAAGTCACTTCAAAGCTATATGAAATCACACATTCTGTACTTGTGATACTCCATCAATCTGAGCCATACAACCCACTCTATAGGTTAGATGACAAGTACCTTATGTATGACATCGTGCCCTATATATCTATGCCGTCATATGGGATCTTTATGACATCATATCCACTCATTCTCACATCACAGCACTGTATTTATGACATCACTTGCACTGTATTCATGCCATCACACCCACTATATGTGAAGTCCCATCAACTGTATATGACATCACATCTTCTATACAAATAACAGAACATGCCATACCTGTGTCTTCACACTGGGCATATGTATGACATCACATCCACTAGACTCGACATCACATTCACTATTGATGACATTAAATCACAGTATTTATGACATTGCACCCACTCGACTGCATCATCAAAACCATTCTCTCGATGATATCACACACATTGCATGCATGCATATCATATCCAACATACGTATGACATCATATGCAGTATATGGGTTTCCCTACCCATTCTCTTCGACATCACACACACTATATCTGACATCGCTTCCACTGTATCAGTGTCATTCCACCCCCTCTACACATGATATCACAAACACTCTATGCCCATCACACCCAGTATCTGCATGACGTAGTATGCTCTCTATGACGTCATACCCCTCCTTATGACATCACACCCCAGTGTTTCAAACATCAAATCAGGTGTATTCATGATATCACCCCCACTCTTACGACTCCATGTCCACGGTATGACATCACACCCACTGTAATCATGACGTCACACCCACTCTATATGATGTCTCATTCACTTTATGACATCACTTTCAAGCTGCTTGTGAAATCACAGGCAATTTATCTTTGACATCAGACTCACTGTGTCTGTGCCGTTATATCCACTAATGAGACATCAGGAGCCCTGTGGGAATGACAGCACAACCACTCTATCTGACATCACACACACTCTATCTGACATGACCTCCACTGTATACTTTCATCAAAACTGCTATACATATGACATCACACCCTCTATGTGTATGATATCATACATACTCTATACGCCATCAGTTCCCCTGTTTATGATGTCACACCGCTACATTTATGACATCACATCCAATGTACTCATGACGTCACCCCCAATGTATATGAAGTCACATCAAAGCTATATGAAATCACAACTTCTGTACTTGTGATACTCCATCAATCTGAGCCATCCAACCCAGTGTGTAGGTTAGATGACAAGTACCTTATGCATGACATCTTGCCAAATATATCTATGCCGTCCTATGGGCTCTTTGTGACATCATATCCACTCATTCTCCATCACACCACTGTATTTATGACATCACTCGCTCTGTATTCATGCCATCACACCCACTATATGTGAAGTCCCATCAACTGTATATGACATCACATCTTCTATACAAATAACAGCACATCCCATTCCTGTGTCATCACACTGGGCATATGTATGACACCGCATGCACTAGACTCGACATCACATTCACTATTTATGACATTAAATCTTAGTATTTATTACATTGCACCCACTCGACTGCATCATGACAGTCATTCTCTCGATGATCTCACACACATTGCATGTATGCATATCATATCCAACATAGGTATGACATCATACGCAGTATATGGGTTTCCCTACCCATTCTCTTGGACATTACACACACTATATCTGACATTTTTTCCACTGCCTCAGTGTCATTCCACCCACTGTACAGATGATATCACTCCCACTCGATGCCCATCACACCCAGTACCTGCATGATATCTTATGTTCTCTATAACGTCATATCCCCTCTTTATGATATCACACCCCAGTGTTTCAAACATCAAATCAGGTGTATTCATGATATCGCACCCACTCTTATGTTGGGGCCCGGCCGGCTGATGCGATCATCCAGAGCCATTTCTGTCGAAACACTCCAAGCCTGTTGCCATATAAGGCACTGATTACTTGCCAGGTATACATTCGGCTGGCAAATCACCAAAAGGATCATGCGGCGAACATATATCTGACAGACCAATTGCACAGAAGTCTCTTATTTCTTACATACCCATCAGAACTCTCCCCTTTCTTTTCCCACTCCCTCCCCTTCTCCCCATATATAATCGCCTTGCGCTCAATAAAGTTTTGCAGCTTGATCAGCCCCTTTGTCTTGTTGCCGTTCTTTGCACCTCTTGTCCCAACGCTTTCATCCCTTTTCAGGTGGATTCGGAACCCCCGTTGATTGCTGTGCTGTCTAGAGTGACTGCTCCCAGCTAGCGGCCGGAGCAAGTGGTGCCCAACGTGGGGCCTGAAAACCGCTTGGACGGACCGCCGTCCCCATTGACCAGACCCCGCAAGCAGCACCGCGATCACCTGCTCACGAGACCACTCCGGAGAGTTCGCCCCCCTCGATGGTGGCATTCGGTCAGGTAAGAATTAATCATGGGACAAGCATGTTCAAAAGATGATGTTTTTATTAGCCAGCTTAAAAATTCCCTTGAGGTGCGAAGAATTCGGTTTCGTAAAAAAGATTTAGTTTCTTTTTTTCATTTTATTTTTAAGACCTGCCCCTGTTTCCCTCAAGAGGGTACTATCGACACTCGCATGTGGAATCGGAGATTACCTTAGTGACTATTATCGTGTCTTTGGTCCCCAGACTGTGCCTATCACCACCTTTAACTAATACAATCTTATAAAAGATATTCTCACCAACCAGGGCCATACCCCAGACATTCAGCACCTTTGTCAGGAAGGACAAAGAATCGTTTTCCGCCACTCCCGTCCCCCCTCTAGAGCGCCCTCTTCACAAGATCTTATACAAAGCGACCCCATACACCCAAATAACTCCAGCGCCGCTACCGTTACTCGCCCCCCTTCACGGGCCCTCTCAAACTGTCCCTCGATTTCTATCAATATTGAAACAAATCCAAATCCTACTGCTATATACCCGATCTTAAAGACTTAAGAGAGATAACCAACACAGGCACAGACGATCAGCTGCCCCCTGCTGACCAAGCTAATTTAGAAGGTGAGGCATCCCACTATAAGACCCTGACTGGCCTCCCTCCTCCTCTGCCCCTGCCGCTCCCGCCACAGCCGCCTTTTTAAACAAGCCCACTCTTAATGCCTCTCCGCCACCGCCCGCTTCTGCGCCTCCGCCTTGTTCAGCCGCCATCTTACACAGCTCTGCGCTCCCGCCCTTTGTGCCACTGCCATACTTTCCCACCCACCCAGTTAAGCCCACCGCTCCCAACACAGCCCGCCTTCCAGCTCCTATTCTGCATAACACTGAGCCACCACCCATCAACCAAACTCCCCTCCCCCAAACAACTTCCCTTCAAGAAGCCCTGATTTTCATCCGAGAGGTTAAAGCGGTAGCCAAAGAACTCGCCGACCTGACTGTCTCTGCCCCCCATGGGCTCTTAGCCTTCCCAGTAACTAGGAGTCAGGCTCAGCCTCCGCATCGTGAGGCGACAGACTCTCAAAGCCCTGAGCCCAGTGCTCACAACCCCCCACTTAGTGATCATGATGAAGAAGAGTCAGAACACTCGGCTTCTGATGATGATGAGCCCCCAGTCCCACCATCCCCCCATACTTACAAAAAGCTCAGCTTAAAAACACTAGAAAATGTCAAAGCGGCAGTGGCCAACTACGGCCCCAATGCCCCATTCACTGTTGTCCTGATTGAAAACCTTAGTGATCGATGGCTTACACCCAATGATTGGTTCTTCCTAGCCAAGGCTGCCCTAAGCGGCGGTGATTTTATACTCTGGAAAAGTGAATATGAAGAGGCTTCCAAACAGTTTTTTGAACGCAATTCGTGAAAGCCCTCCTGAAAAGGTTGGACTCTCAAAAAGTTCCTTGGCTCTGACCCCTACCAACGTAAAGAAAAACAGGCTCAATTTCCCCCCCGGGTTACTAACACAAATTCAGTCAGCAGGTGTTAAAACGTTTAAGCACCTTTCCCAGAAAGGCGCTGCCACCACCTCCCTTGCAAAGATCAGACAGGGCCCTGATGAGCTATATAGTGATTTCATTAGTCGCTTACAAGAACTGGCTGAATGGCTTTTTGGCTCTGGAGAAAGCGAAAGCGCCTTCCTTAAACACCTCGCTTTTGAAAATGCTAACCCCGCCTGCCAAAATGCTATTCGACCTCATCGTGAAAAAGACCTCTCAGAGTAGGTCCGCCTTTGCTCAGGCATCGGGTCTGCTCACGCTCTGGGGCTCGCTATTGGGGCCGCCTTACAAAGCTTTGCTCCAAACCAGAGATATCATGATCGTGATCGCCTTTGCTTCACCTGCAAACAGCCCGGACATTTTTCGCAGGCTTGCCCACAACGAGCCCACGCCCTATCTAACCCCCACCCCAAGACCCCTTATGACTCTAATACTGGCACTCCCAATATTCAAAGACCCCCTCCCTCGACAATATGTCCCCGTTGTAAAAAGGGGTTTCACTGGGCCTCAGAATGCCGCTCCAAGACAGACATTAATGGACAACCCCTCCCCCCAAAACAGGGAAACTCCAACAGGGGCCAGCCCCAGGGCCCCAACCCAGGGATGAACTCAGGGGCTTCACAGTTCAACCCTCAAATCCCCAACCCTACAATTCCGGCCCTCCCCGTAATCAACCACGCATCCTCGTCTCAGATCTTTGGAGGGCAACCGCAGGCAGTGCAGGACTGGACCTCTGTACCGCCTCCGACACAATATTAACTCCAAATAATAGCTCTTTGATGCTCCCTGTCAGCGTATATGGCCCCTTACCACCTAACACATTCGGCCATATTCTTGGCCGTATTAGCTCCACACTTAAAGGGATCCTAGTGTTCCCTGGCATTCTTGACAATGACTTTGAGGGAGAAATTCATATCATTGTCTCCACCACTCATGGTCTAATCTCAATCCCAAAAGGCACCAGGCTAGCACAGATCATTATTCTCCCCTTACAACATATTAACACAAATCTCAAAAGGGCTTCTCGGGGCCCCAGCACCCCTGGCTCATCAGACACATACTGGGTTCAACAAATCTCTCACCACCGCCCCTCACTCAAGCTCAAACTTAATGGCAAGGTCTTTACAGGCATCTTAGACACAGGAGCAGACGCTACTCTCATATCCCAATCCCACTGGCCAAAGTCTTGGCCATTAACACCTGTTGCCACCCATCTGCATTGCATTGGACAACTGCTAACCCCCAACAAAGCTCTCAAACCCTGATGTGGGAAGATGCTGAGGGAAATAGAGGCTCTGCCACTCCCTTTGTTCTCCCCAATCTGACTGTTAACCTGTGGGGGAGAGATATCCTCTCCCAAATGCAGGTGATCATGTGCAGCCCCAATGACATAGTTATGACCCAAATGCTTAATCAAGGCTTCCTGCCAGGTCAGGGACTAGGAAAAAGAGGTCAAGGAATCACTAAGCCCATTACGATCCCTCCTAAAACAGACAAAGCAGGTTTAGGATAGCCCCAAAATTTTCCCTAGTGGCCACTGATAGTCCTGTACCCCACACAGACAAGATCCTTTGGAAGACAGTGGATCCTGTTTGGGTCGATCAGTGGCCCCTTACCCACGAAAAAACCTTAGCTGCGATAGCGTTAGTACAGGAACAGCTTGCAGCAGGACATATTGAGCCCACTAATTCCCCCTGGAATACACCCATATTCGTAATAAAAAAGAAATCTGGCAAATGGCGCCTCCTACAGGATCTTAGGGCCATTAATAAAGCAATGATCCCCATGGGGGCCTTACAGCCTGGCCTCCCTTCGCCAGTTGCCATCCCTGCCAGTTACCATAAGATCGTCATAGACCTAAAAGATTGCTTCTTTACCATCCCCCTCCACCCCAACGACAGGTCCTATTTCGCCTTGAGTGTCCCACAAACCAACTTCCAAGGCCCCATGCCTCGTTACCATTGGAAAGTGCTGCCACAGGGCATGGCCAATAGTCCCACCCTAGGTCAAAAATTTGTTGCAGCAGCTATTGCCCCAGTCAGGGCACAGTGGCCTCAGGCATACATTCTCCATTATATGGACAATATCCTTTTGGCATGTCCTGACGAAGACACTGTCAGGACCTGTCACGCCCACCTGATCGCCTGCCTTACAAGACAAGGGCTACAAATCGCCCCCGATAAAATACAAACTTCCGACCCATACTTTTATCTAGGATTTGAACTTTGCCATCAACATATATTTACCCCTCGTATCCGCCTTAGAACAGACAGGCTAAAAACGCTTAATGACTTCTAAAAACTTCTTGGAGACATTCAGTGGCTTCGGCCACACCTAAAACTGCCCACAGAGGCCCTCCTCCCACTTAATCATATCCTCAAAGGAGATTCAGACCCCCTGTCTCCTCGTGTCTTGACGCCTGAGGCGAAACACTCTCTAGACATTATCAACAAGGCTATCCAAAACCAAACTGCTCAACAGATCTCTTATAGCCTGCCTCTAATATACCTCTTACTCCCTACAACAAATACCCCTACTGGCGTTTTCTGGCAACCAAAGACCACAGATCCCTCAAAAAACGGTCACCCCCTCCTTTGGGTCCACCTCCCAGCTTCCCCCTTTCGAGTCCTATTGCCTTACCCTTCCCTTCTTGCCATGCTAATTATAAAGGGGCGCTCCACCAGTCGCCAGCTGTTTGGTAAAGACCCAGAATCAATAATTATCCCTTACACACAAGACCAATCAAATTGGCTTTTACAAACCTCTGATGAATGGGCTATCGCGCTGTCCTCCTTCACAGGAGACCTTGACAACCATTACCCTAGAGATCCCCTTATTCAATTTGCAAAGACCCATCCATTTGTCTTCCCTAAAATCACTAAAACAACTCCGCTCCCCAAAGCTGCCCTCGTCTTTACTGACGGATCTTCAAATGGCATGGCTGCCTATGTTCTCAATGGACAAACCTTCACAACAAAATCTCCCTATACCTCTGCACAACTTGTAGAACTGTTTGCTATCCTCAAAGTCTTGACCTCGCTTGCCAACCAACC
>SRVM01010376.1:0-13141 GCA_007570785.1 Antilocapra americana
AAAGTGAAATTTGCTCAGGGGTGTCCAAATCTTTGCAAACCTAAACAGTCCATGCAATTCTCCAGGCCAGAATACTGGAGTGGGTAGCCCTTCCCTTCTCCAGGGGATCTTCCCCACCCAGGGATGGAACCTAGGTCTCCCGCATTGTGGGTGGACTCCTTACCAGCTGAGCCACAAGGGAAGCCCAAGAATCCTGGAGTGGGTAGCCTATCCCTTCTCCAGCGGATCTTCACGACCCAAGAATCGAACTGGGGTCTTCTGCACTGCAGGTGAATTCTTTACCCACTGAGCTATCTGGGAAGCCCTACAGCCCCCTGCCCACCTGGGCCTTGTGAGGGGCTCTCCAGCCTCTGACAGTCACTCTCTAACTACATGGCCCACACGTCTCCGTGCTGCTGGGTCACAGAGAAGCTCGTCCCCGGGAAGATCCTCTTCCCAGTAGCACCAGAGGGTGAGGGGGAGGCCTCCAGAGACCAGGCAATGACCGACGTGTCATCTGGGGCAGCCTGGGTCCAGTCACTGTCCCTCTGGGAGCCTCAGTTTCCTCCTCCACAAAGTGGGAGCTGCAGGTGGGAGGCGAGGAGAAGGGGCACATGAGCACGTGTGGCTGAGTCCCCACTCCTCGGCTGAAACCGCCGCACGTTAACTGGCTAGAGGCCAACACACACTAAGTTCCCCTCACCGTTCAACTGAAACCGTCACGTGCTTACTGGCTCTACCCCAACCCGCACACGCAGACTGCTGCTGGGGTGCTGCCAGGTTTGACCAGACGGGCAGCACCTGATCTGGCACGCTGCCCTCAGTGGACTTGCGGCTGCCACGTGTGTCTTTCCGACAGAGGGCTGGGAGTAGGGGCTCCAGTCACAGGTCCTGGACCTGGAAGGTCCAAGAGGACATGGAGCCCCAGGTGTCCTGCTCACCACCACCCCCCTCACATGTGACTGCGGAGCCATATTCCAAGCCAACTCACACACATCAGGGGTCATCTGTTCCTGTCGGTTCGTCTAGGTTGCTGCCGTGGAGCCCTGAGGTGAGCTTATGGCCACGGAGCCCTGAGGTGAGCT
Organism: Antilocapra americana; assembly: GCA_007570785.1. NCBI lineage: Eukaryota > Metazoa > Chordata > Mammalia > Artiodactyla > Antilocapridae > Antilocapra > Antilocapra americana. Next base: position 1,065 of record SRVM01010376.1, read on the forward strand.
TATGGCCACGGAGCCCTGAGGCGACCACACAGCCAGCCCGTGGGGGCGGGGGCGATCGGCGGTGGTAGAGGGGGCTTTGGTCGACACTTTGCAGAGAACACAGGGAAGTTCTCCGGAGTCCTCACACACACACACACACAGTGGGTCCGCCATTTCTGATCAAGCAGCATGACCCCTCTCTGTGCTACATGATCCCCTTAGCCTCTGACAGCCGTCCCCACCTGTGATGGCTCCACAGCAATCTCATGGCCAGGGGCTGGTTTCCCCACAGACCCCTGAAAATAGTAGTACACCACGCCTGCAGGTAGATGAAGAAATACTAGTTAAAACTTTCAAGAGTAACATAGTTATTTTTAAATGTCAGTATGTACAAGATGACAGAAATGGTATATTTTTAAACTATTTTGATGTGTGATGGAAGACATTAGACATTAACTTACAATGTGTGAGGAGATAGTTATTCAAATGTGTAAGTAAACATTTGAAGATCACTGCTGTAGGATACTACTTGGTTATGTGTGTTTTGAGGGGGTAGTTTGAGAGTTTTGGGGGCGGATGCATGGGTTTTAGTGGCTCAGACGGTAAAGCGTCCAATTACATGCAGGGGACCTGGGTTTGATCCCTGGGTCAGGAAGATCTTCTGGAGAAGGAAATGCCAACCCACTCCAGTATGCTTGCCTGGAAAATCCTATGGATGGAGGAGCCTGGTAGGCTATAATCCATGGGGTCCCAAAGAGTGGGACACAACTGAGCGACTTCACTTTCACTTATGTGTTTTAGAAAACAACCCTGCTGCCTCCCTGCCCCAAGTTTCAAGCTTCCCACAACCACAACAGGTGGAAACTGAGGCAGCAGCCAGCCAGGTGAAGGTGCCGGCATCACCGTGAGCAGCCTCGAGGTGTAGGGAGGTCGGCTGAGTCCAAGAATCCACGGAAACCTAGAGACCTTGGTACTGGGTCTCTGTGAGTGGAAAGTTGTAACATAGGCGTTCATGGATGTGGTTTCGTGGGTGTGTAGATATGCATCTGAGCATGGGCTAGTCAATATGGAAATAAGTGTAAATGTGGTTTATGAGTGTGTGTTTCTGTGTGTGCTGAGTGTACAAGTGGGAAGTGAGGGGACACCAACAACTTTATCAGTGGTCCCTCTGATCGTTAGGTCCTCCCTCCAGCTCGGGGCAAGGACCAGTAACATGCTGGGGAGGTGGAGAGGGACATGTTCTGGGGATGATGCTGTGGCCACATTAGAGGGTGACGGGTGACAGGGGGTGGCAGAGTCCATTCCCAGGCCCCTGGGTTCTTCCTCGGAATCTGCCGAGCTAGGGAGTCAGGTCTGGGAAGGGAGGACTTCTTGGCTCCCCAGCCACCCTGCAGAACCACGTGGAGAGCACACGTGAGGGACAGAGGCCACCCGTGCACTTGACTCTCCTTGACCCCTCTCTGTACCCTCTGGCAGCACAATCACCCTGAAAAGATAACTCGGGGCAGAGGGCAAAGGCCAGTTCTCCACTCCCTTTATAAAGAGGCCCCAGACTGGTCGAGCCCTGGAGGTGGGGTGAAGGCGCGCTGCTGGCCTGGTTCTAGGTGCTGGTGTGGCGAGGACCCCAGCGCCCACGGAGGCTGCCATGGGGCTGCTGTCCGGGGACACGCTGGCGCCCCTGGCCGTGGCCGTGCTCATCTTCGTGCTCTTGCTGGACCTGATGCACCGGCGCTCACGCTGGGCTGCACGCTACCCACCAGGCCCCACACCTCTGCCGGTGCTGGGTAACCTGCTGCAGGTGGACTTCGAGGACCCTCTTCCCAGCTTTAACCAGGTGAGGACGGTGGGGTGGGGAGTGGGCAGCGGTGGTCCTAGGGCCCCACCTAGTGTCAGACAGTGGGCGCCGGGTGAAGCCACACAGGCCAGGAGAGGAACTGGGCCAAGAAGAGGAGGTGGCCGAGAGGCTTCCTGAGGGAGGGCGTTTGCTCAGGCCCAAGAACAGTTTGGATAATCCAGAGGTCAGAGAGGACGAAGGCCAGCGGGTGGGGGGTTTACAGCATGGCTGCAGGCTGGGGATTCAGCCGGCAGGCTCTTAGATTACGTGAGCGTGAGTCCCTGAGGGTCACGTTAGGAGGAAAAGTCTCGAGAATAGGAGAGAGGAGTCTGGTCATGAGCCCTGTTTAAGTCAGGAACGTTGAGGTTGAGAGAGGCACGGTGATCTGGTTCAAATCTTTTGCCTCCGTGAGACCTTGGGCCTCCCTGCTGCGCTCTATGAACTTCAGTTTCTTCACCTGTGAAATTGGATGCCAACTTGGCCTGCTGACCATTTTGGTGACACTTGCACAGTCACACCGGGGCCTATGAGTAGGATGCTCTGATCCAACTTGAGATCCTCAAAACTAATGGATGTAACCCCCAGGCTCGCAAGACTAGATAAAGTCCTTGCAGTTGCTGCTGAAGGAGGCTGGCCCAGAGGTGCCCCGAGGCTAAGGCCAGGAGGCTGGGCCCACAGGCTGGTGGGGCCTGGGCTTGCCAAACAGCCTCCACCTTTGGTCTGCAGCTGCGGCGCCGCTTCGGCGATGTGTTCAGCCTGCAGCAGGTCTGGACGCCCGTGGTCGTGCTCAACGGGCTGGTGGCTGTGCGCGAGGCGCTGGTGTACCGCAGCCAGGACACTTCTGACCGTCCACCTCCGGCCGTCTATGAGCACCTGGGTTACGGGCCGCGCGCCGAAGGCAAGCGGAGAGGGCAGACCGCGTCCCTGCAGGCCGAGGCAGGGCCTCTGACGTTCGGTGCAGGAAAGAGCCAACGAATTTGAGGCGTGGCAGGTGGAGAAAGGAGACTTGTGCGAAGCTTTGGGGAAGGAGAAACTGGATGAGGCAGGGAGCAGGGGCCTTACTAAGAGAGGGCGGCCCAGGTCCATTGAGAGCGCGAAGGGGACGTTGGGCTGGGCAGGAAAGACGACCAAGTCGGGGTGGGTAGGGCAGGGGCGGGCCAGCACCTTTCCCACGTGCCAAACGGGGTCTCGGTGGGTAAAATAAAAAGTGGAGCCAAGACGTGCCCCTAGCAGGGGAGACGGGGAGAAAACTGGGCCGACAGCGAATGAGACCAGCCCCACTTGGAAGGGGCGTCAAAGTGGGCGGGACCTGGGAGGGGAGGGCGAGTCTCGTGTGGGCGGGGCAGCGCCGAGACCTTCCCCCAAGGGGGCGGGACTGTGAGAAGGGCCCCCAGCGGGGCGGGGCCAGACCCGAGCCACGCCCACGTGTCCGCCCCGCCCCCAGGAGTGATCCTGGCGCGTTACGGGAACGCGTGGCGCGAGCAGCGGCGCTTCTCCCTGTCCACCCTGCGCAACTTCGGCCTGGGGAAGAAGTCACTGGAGCAGTGGGTGACCGAGGAGGCCTCGTGCCTCTGTGCCGCCTTCGCCGACCAGGCCGGTGAGCGAGTTTTGGGGCTGAGGGTCATGGAACAGGTTTGAAGAGGTCTGGGAAAGAAGAGATGGAGGCGACGCCCTACCTTGCACCGTCCCCTTCCAGGACGCCCCTTTAGCCCCAAGGACCTCCTGAATAAAGCAGTGAGCAACGTGATCGCCTCCCTGACCTTCGGGTGCCGCTTCGAGTACAACGATCTTCGCATCGTCGAGCTGTTAGACGTGATGGACGATGTGCTGAAGGAAGAGTCTAACTTAGTGCGCCAGGTGCGGGAAGGGAGCTCCATAGAGGCGGCCTCGATGTAGAGGGCCAGCGCAGCAAAGGGCTTTCCAGGAAAGGCACGTGAAAGGAAAAGGCCTGAAAGTGGGGACAGGGCAGACAGCCCAGATGGGAGAGGTCAGGCAGGGTCAGCGTGCTTACGGTGGGAGGACTCTCACTGGAAGGCAGCAGTACCCATGACATGTACGTTTTAGGTTTATCTTTCTGGGCCCAGGGCCAGGAGAGAGGGGCAGGGTCTGAACTTAGGAACAAGGTCGATGGTGGGGACACTGGAGGAGGCTGGGACCTGACTGGTGAGTGCCTGAGCAGCAGGAGGTCCCAGGGCCCCACGGCTGTGACCCGCACAGGTGGTGGAAGCTGTGCCAGCGCTCCTGCGCATCCCAGGGCTGGCTGCCAAGGTCTTCCCAGCGCAGAGGGCCTTCATGGCCCTGATTGATGAACTGATCGCCGAGCAGAAGAGGACCCGGGACCCGACCCAGCCACCCCGAGACCTGACCGATGCCTTCCTGGATGAGATAAAACAGGTAAGGGGATCGGGACAGGGATGTGTGTTGAGGGCCCAGGAGGCAAACTCAGGTTTGTGTATCACCCAGGGATCAGACACCTGGGCTGACCGGAGCAGAGTGGGAGGCCGAGTCGGGACTTCACCTCTGTCCCTGAGCTTACCTTCCCGGTGTGACCCAGGCCAAGGGGAACCCTGAGAGCAGCTTCAGTGATGCAAACCTGCGCCTGGTGGTCGCCGACCTGTTCTCCGCCGGGATGGTCACCACCTCAACCACACTGGCCTGGGCCCTCCTCCTCATGATCCTGCACCCAGACGTGCAGCGTGAGTCTAGCCCAGGGTTGGGGGGTGGATGGGGGACGTAGGACGGGACAGCTCCAGGCCCCTGAGCTTGGGTGGTTTGGCCACCTGTAGCAGCTCTGTGTAGGGGCTGAGCCCCAGCTCTGAGGTCACAGTGCTCTCCTCCAAGTGAACACAGGGCTACCCAGGCATCAGGTGGAGGCGGGAGCCCAGCCCTTAGGTCTGACCACATGAGGACACTTATTTTCCAGGACGGGTCCAGCAGGAAATTGATGAGGTGATAGGGCAGGTGAGGCGACCAGAGATGGGGGATCAGACCCTCATGCCCTTCACCGTGGCTGTAGTCCATGAGGTGCAACGCTTTGCGGACATCATCCCCCTGGGATTGCCTCACATGACATCCCATGACATCGAGGTGCAGGGCTTCCACATCCCAAAGGTAGGCCTGCGGCTCTCCTCACCCAAGCCCCACACCAACTGCCACCCCATCCTCATGGCCGCAGGTACTGAATGTACCAGCCTGGGTGGGTGTGGAGAGGAGAGCAGAGCATGGCTGGCTCTGTCCACTCAGAGGTCATAGTCAGGCAGGGAAGACAAACCAGAACGTGTCACAGTGTTGGAGGAGGCTGTGCACCGAGGGGCAGGACGGGCACCCTGCCATGGGGACAGGGAAGCGTCCCCATGCTGAGAAGCGTCTTGGGCTGAGGGTTGCTTGAAGAGTCGGAGTGTTTGCCAGGCAGTGTGTGTACCCATGTGTGGTTGGTGGCAGGGTTCTGGTGTGCCCAGACCCCCTGCCAGACCTCGCCCACACCAGACGTTGCCACCAGGGGACGACACTCATCACCAACCTGTCCTCAGTGCTGAAGGATGAGAGCATCTGGGAGAAGCCCTACCGCTTCCACCCGGAGCACTTCCTGGATGCCCAGGGCCGCTTCGTCAAGCAGGAGGCCTTCATACCCTTCTCTGCAGGTGCCTTGGGGTGGAGGGCTGCCCGGTTTGCTTCCCTATCCTGAGGGGTCTTGGAGGGTAGAGCCCAGGCTCACAGAGCCCCCGTGCTCACCCACAGGCCGCCGCACGTGCCTCGGGGAGCCCCTGGCCCGCATGGAGCTCTTCCTCTTCTTCACCAGCCTCCTGCAGCACTTCAGCTTCTCGGTGCCTGCCGGGCAGCCCCACCCCAGCGACCATGGTGTCTTTGCCTTCCTGGTGACCCCAGCCCCATACCAGCTCTGTGCCGTGCCCCGCTAGAGGCAGGCACCCAGCCCCCAACCTGCTCCTCAGCGGTAGCCCTGATGTTCAATAAACCAGTGTCTGGTGGCTCCATCCTGACTTGAGTCCCACCAGGGGACCCTGACCAGCCCCTTGGCACTCATGTGGCCTCAGTAGCCTCCCCAAATCCAGCCCCCAACCCCCAGACTGATTCATCCTTACCTGGCATTTGACCCCGATTAACAGATGGGTATACTGAGGCTCAGAGTGTACTGGGGCATACTGTGAGATGAGTGTACTGAGGCTTAACCCCAGTCACCCTGGCAGACCCACCATTGGTTACTGGGCTCAGTGACAAAGCCTGTATAAATAGGCTGGCTTCTGCTGGGAGGAGCTCACATTGGCTGGGGAGAGATTTCAGACCCCCATGGGATAAGGGGGGGCGCATCAGCTCAAACACCCACATTTCAGGCCACACCCACCTTGCTCCACAGGCCGCAGGTCAGCCAGCACCTCAGGTCTGCAGCCCAGAAGGTGGGGGTACTGGGAAGCAATATGCCGGGTGACCCCCAGTGCTCTGGGCCCCGGAGCTCCTCCTAGGAGGGAGCCACCTCCCTGGGCCTCTTATAAGGTGTGCCCCCTTTCCCTGCCCCTTAAGGACACTCATGCCCCAGCCCCTGCCCAGTAGTGGTTGCCTCGCACGGCCACGCTAGAGCTTGGCTGCAACCCGGGGCTCCATCCTCTGAGTGGCCCGGTGAGGCCGGGCTCTCAGGAGGCTAGGCAGGGGCCGGGAATGAGCCCCTGTGGACCGCAGGCATGCCCTGGGGACAGGTCAGCCTTGGATCCCGTGACAGCGGGATGGCAGAGAGGAAGGAGCCCTGCAAGGCTCAGAGGAGGACAGCCTGGCTTTCGTCCTTGCTGTGCTGGCACCACGTGACCTTGGGCTTCTGTTTCCCCTTCAGCCAGTAGGAGGTTTGCCTCTGATGGCTGCCGGGTCCTGTCTTCCTGCGCTGACTCCGAGGCTGTGACCTTCTAAGCCTGGAGCCCCGGCCAAGGGCAAGGACCCCCATCCTCCCCCTCCCCCTCAAGCTCCCGGTCTGGTCTGGACTGAGCTCATACAGGCACCATCCAAGGGCTCTCGTGACTGACTGCTCGCTTGGGTCTTAGGCAGACCACCTGGCACGTGAAGGTTAGGAGCTGGGAGACCCCAGACAGGTCAGAAGCACCAGCCCCTAATCAGCCAGTTGCGCCTTCATGACAGTCAGCTCTCAACATTCAGGGAACCTTGTCTGTCCCTTGACAAAGACTCAGAAAACCAGCAGGGCCCCCTTGAGTCTCCAGCATACCCACTGTCGTGAGCTTAGCAGCAGGAGGTGGGGGTCCTGTAGCTTGCTGGGACAGGGGCCGTGGACGAAGCCACACCGAGTTTCTAGAAGCTTGAGGGCCCTGAAAGGAGGAAACCGGGCCTGCAGCAGCAACGACTGTGGTTTTATTGGACGCAGCCTCACTCGTGGCTCTGAGTCTCGGGGATGTCAGAGGCGGGGAACCAGCCCAGCCAGAGCTTTCTCAAGAGCTGGGGGACCCAGGCCCCGGGCCTTTCCTCCGAGATGTCCACCTCGGAAGCCTCTAAAAAGCACAAACAGACACGCCCTGTGGGTACCTTGCTGGAAGGAACCTTGCCCAGGGATAGGGTACCCTCTGTTTGCCAGGAGATCAAGTCAGCCTTGCTCAAAGGCCAGAAACCTTCCTCCTGCCCAGCGGGAGTGGCCTCAAGTCCTGCCAACCCAAGAAGGAAGAAGGACGCAGGGGGCTCGTTCTGGAAAGTCCCGGCATCCTGCTACCTGGGCTTCGACCCCGTGCCCTCCCTGGGCCAGGAGGGTCTCAGAGGAGCTCAGCCATCTGTGACCTCTGCAGGATCCCCGAGGTGAGGGGGCGGGGCAGTCCTGCTGCACGGGGTGGGCTCTGCTGTCTTACCGGGGCCGCTCATGGCCATCTCCTTTCGGGTCTTCTTATTCTCCTAGGAAGGGAGAAGGGGCACAGAGTGGAATGAAGCAGGTTCTACATTGGGCAGATGGGGAAACGGGCCTCACTTCCTGAGAAGCCGGGGGAGGCCAGGGTTCAGATCCACTCGCCGCTCAGACCCCGTGTCTGCACCTCTCAGCTGCACACACAGCTGTTGCTCCACCGGGATGGCAGTTTGACTCAGCGGTCTTGGGGTGCCCCAGCCTCCCCACACTGTTGCCACGGTGGCATGGGCCTGGCCTCTCTCTTCTACCCTGCAGAGCCCAGGGGCTTCCCAGGAGGACCCACATGGGGATGGCGTTCCAGTTGAGCACCAGGCTTCCTTACCTGCCATGCTGGGGTCCCTGCCATCTCTTCCTTCTCAGTCACCCCCTTCGCACCAGGAATGAGGCTGGCTGGTTCCTCCCCCAGGGGCCCCACCTCCCCTTCCTCCGTAGACAAGGCAGCAGTCTCCTCCTTGGGGTCAGCATCGTTCAGTCCTCCTGTTGCCTTGGGGGTCATGTCCTGCAAGGAGCCGCAAGAGGGCGGAATATGGGCAAAAGGCCCTTTGATGCCCTACCCCTCCTGCTGTGCACACTTGGGAGTGTGTAGTTCTTTGTCTTTCCAGGGAAGCCCTGCCCTTCTCAGCTCAAGGTGTGGTCGGGTTTTAAGTTTCCTAAAGGAGCCCTGCGGCTGTCCCTGGGACCCTGACCAGGAGCTGGACAGAGTTCTCTCTCAGGGACACTGACAGGCGACAGCCCCCAGCCCCGGGCCCTTCCTGGCCAGGCCTCACTTACCTCAGAGTCGTGCTTCTTCCCACTCCTGACTCTGCGTCTCTACAGAGGGACACAGGGGCCGTCACTCACAGCTGTGAGTGCCCGGGAGTTCTTCCTTGCCTGGCCCATCCTCTTTCCGTGTGTGCCCACTAAGGAGGCCCAGGACACCACCCCATTCCAGGGGGGAGGAGTCCCCAGCCCTTACCCACCTGAGTGGTCACGGGGTAGCACTTATCCATCTGCCCCCACACCGGCCTGAAGGTCTCCCCGATGGGCTGTATGACAAGGAGAAAGAGAGAAGGCTGAGTGCCACGTCAGGGGCTCAGTTATGCGTTAGGCCACTGTCGATGCATGCTGCAGACATGACAGACTACGAGGGGTTTAAGGAAGCTTCGTACTAACAAATGATTGATGTCTTTAAACATAAAATGCTGCATTCGCAAAACAAGGACAGGCGCTAAAATTAAAATGTTCCAACAATAATCTCTAATTCTTTCTTTCTTTGTTTCCAATTTCATTTTGGCTGCATCGGGTGTGTTGTGGTGCCCGGACACTTCATTTCGGCGCTTGGGCTTTTCTTTTTCCCTCTAGTTGCTGGCCATGGGCTTCATGGCCCCATGGCATGTGGGATCTTAATTCCCTGACCAAAGATCGAATTGGAATCCCCTGAATTGGAAGGTGGATTCTTAACCACTGGGCCACCAGGAGTCCCCACAACTTCTAGTTCTTCAAAAACAGAAATATGATCATATGATCATGGGAATTAAAAATCCAATCACAGTGTAGAGGATAAAATTGAAAAAGAGTTTCTCCCAGAATAGAGAGATCAGGAGCTCCAATAGCTTAATCATAGATCTTTCTGAAAGAAGGAACAGTCAAGAAACTGGGGTGGCAGGGAAAGATCCCAAATAAATACCATTCATGTGTTATTGAGAATTTTGCCAAAGATGCAGGACCTGAGTTTGTAGAAGCGAAGGATTCGCCGGGTGTCCATGAAAATGGATGAAGGAGACCCACCCCAGATGATGTCATCAGTAAATACTGAAATACCTAGGATGAAAAGAAGAACCTAAAAACTTCCAGAGATATGAAGAAAGAAGTCTATTAAGTTTCATCAGACTTTTCAACAACTTTTGAAACAAGAAGGAAATGAGAATCTTCAACATCTGTGAGAAAATTATTTCTCGTCTAAAATCCTTTACCTAGCCACACTGAGTTAAGTACACAGTGAGACCTTCCTGGACAGGTGACGTCTCAGGACTGCCCCTCAGCACACCTGCGGGTGGTGCTGCCCCAAAATCAAAGATAACACGGGCTCCACACAGGAACGGAGTGACGTGCTCCGCAGAATGGTGGCAAAGGGAGGTCCCAGGACAGCTGAGCCTCTGACCTCAAGGACGTCTGTCCAGGTGGGAACAGGGTGGAGGGCTCCATGAAATATGTCCCCAGGGAAATGATCATATTGATAAACCACCTAATTTGTCATAAGTGTATTGCAAGGAGATTGTTTTTAATAGAGAGCTTAGATGTATTAATTCTAGGTACAGAGAAAACAAAAATTTTAAAAGGAAAAAACCATATGCAAACACTGATTATAGTATACTACATGGCTCAGGAATACTGTTTACATAGTTTGAAAATGTAAACCCTCAGTATTGAGCTAAACAAAATGACACCACAAGCCTACTAGAATGACTTTAAAAAAGGAAAATGCTGGGAATTATATGGATCAAATGGATCCTCTTGTTCATTGCTGGTGAGAATGCAAAGTGGATACCAGCCACTTTGGAAAGTTTCACAGTTTCCTACAAAACTAAGTACACATTACCACATGACCCCACCCCACCCCACCCCACCCCACCCAAGGAAAAGGAAAACCTGTGTTCACACCAAACTTGTCTATGAACATTAGAGTGGTTTTATCTGAAACTGCTATAAACCAGAAACAATGCAAATGCTTCGTATCTGGTTGGTGGATAGACTGTGGCGCATCCATACGAGGGACAACCACTCAGCAACGCGAAGGTACAAACTACTGCGACACACAGCTAGGTGTCCTGTGCTCAGCGAAGGACTCAGAACTACATGCTGGGGACTTCCCTGTGGTCCAGTGGTTAGGACTCTGTGCTTCCACTGCAGGGGGCCCACGTTTGATCCCTGGTCGGGGAACTGAGATCCCGCAAGCCTGCTGCGTGACCAAATAAATAAAGACTACGTACTGGGATGTTTCCAGTTATACGACCATCTTGCAAACGAAAAACTATGTGGCCAGAAAACCATTCACTGGATGCCAGGGGCTGGGAGCGGGGGGAGGGTTGAGTGTTAGTGAGTACGGGGGGTGTTTCTGAACTGACTGGAGCTGTTCTGTATCTTGGCTGCAGTGGCAATTTCACAGTTGTATACGTCTGTCAAAACTCACAGAGCTGTACGCTAGAAAGAATGGATTTCAGTCTATTTAAATAGTTCCTTTATTTTAAAAAAATGAATTAAAAAGAGCCCACTGTGTGGGAGAGGGATTTAAAAGCCAATATGATATAAAAGTAAACAAAAATGATACTTAAAAATTTTTAACAACTAAACATGTCATTACCCGAAACATCTGGAATGCCAAAATCTAGGATAAAATCATGAAGAAGACTAGAGAGGTGAAATGTGTGTTGGAGGTGGCAGTAAGTGTTCGGTTGTTCTCAGAGCTAAATCCTCACCTTTCACTAATAATAATTCATTAGCTAATGTTTAAATCTGAACAATCAAGACAAAGCAAGATAAGCTTTTTACTTAGAACAGCGGAGGCAAAATCAACGGTTTCAGCTAGAAAGCTGGAAGCTAGAAAGATTTCCACCCTGGGCTGCGGGAATTGTGGGTGAGGAGGATCAGCACAAACAGCAGACTTCTTCCAGGTCTTAAATTTTTGACTCATCAAACTACGTGTACACATTTCTTTGATGACAATAAAGTTTTTTAAATGAAAGTTTGGTTAATTTAAAAAAAAAAAAAACAGGAAGGAATCAACATAGGACTCTGTCTCCGAAAGTGAAATTTGCTCAGGGGTGTCCAAATCTTTGCAAACCTAAACAGTCCATGCAATTCTCCAGGCCAGAATACTGGAGTGGGTAGCCCTTCCCTTCTCCAGGGGATCTTCCCCACCCAGGGATGGAACCTAGGTCTCCCGCATTGTGGGTGGACTCCTTACCAGCTGAGCCACAAGGGAAGCCCAAGAATCCTGGAGTGGGTAGCCTATCCCTTCTCCAGCGGATCTTCACGACCCAAGAATCGAACTGGGGTCTTCTGCACTGCAGGTGAATTCTTTACCCACTGAGCTATCTGGGAAGCCCTACAGCCCCCTGCCCACCTGGGCCTTGTGAGGGGCTCTCCAGCCTCTGACAGTCACTCTCTAACTACATGGCCCACACGTCTCCGTGCTGCTGGGTCACAGAGAAGCTCGTCCCCGGGAAGATCCTCTTCCCAGTAGCACCAGAGGGTGAGGGGGAGGCCTCCAGAGACCAGGCAATGACCGACGTGTCATCTGGGGCAGCCTGGGTCCAGTCACTGTCCCTCTGGGAGCCTCAGTTTCCTCCTCCACAAAGTGGGAGCTGCAGGTGGGAGGCG
>ML661219.1:0-16515 GCA_007570785.1 Antilocapra americana
ATGTCCACAGCTATCAGAACTCGTGCATTTTCTTTTGTGAGAGCTCTCAATGTCCTTTTATATGTGCCATAGACACAATTTGCCTAGTTGATCATGGGGATTTTAATCTGCAGCTTATACAGCTAGTGGGAAGGTTTTGGGTCTTCTTCCTTTGCCACACTGCCCCTGGGTTTCAATTGTGGTTTTATTTTCACCTCTGCATGTGGGTCATCCACTGGGGTTTGCTCCTGAGGCTGCCCTGGAGGACTTGGGTCTGCCCTAGTTAGGGCCAGATGTGGAGATGGTGAAGCCCCTTAGGTCACAGGGGTTCTGGCAGCACCAGGTACTCAAGGGAATTGGTGGCTAGGGCAGCTGGAAATATAGTGCTCTAGAAAAGTATGGCAACCGGTATTGGCCAATATGCTCCAGTATTCTTGCCTGGAGGACTCTCCTGACAGAGAAATCTGGCAGGCCACATTCCACAGGGTTGCAAAGAGTTGGACATGACCAAAGCAACCCACGTGTATAGATGCAAGGTTTTTTTTGTTTGTTTGTTTGTTTTTTGTTGTTGTTGTTGTTGTTTGCCTGTTGCAGCTCTACTCCAGTGAGGGTTGAGAATAAAAGTGGTGCAGCTGCTTGGGTCGCAGGGACCCTGGTGGCATCTAGTTTGCAGGGACATGGACTGTCTCCGCCGAAGGAGTTATGGTCCTATCAGAAGATTCTTTTGAGCCTCTGGTAGCTGGCTATCAGAAGGCCTCTTTGGCTAGTCTTTCTCGGTAGCTCCACCCATTCAGGCACTTAGAGAGCTCCCTTGCCTGTGGTCCTTCTCTTGTATGCTGCATCAGGCACACAGAGGAGCCCCACTGGCTGGGTTTCTACCGTGTAGTTTACTCTACAGACATTTAAAGTGGCACTCTTGGTGGGATCCCACTTTGTAGTTTGGTGCATATTTCACTTAAAGGAGCATCCTGGCTGGGGTCCTACTGTGTAGTTCTGTGCATCAGGCACTTGATGGGCCAGCCCCTCTAATATTCAGCTGCATATACTGGAGTGTGGGGAAAGAGAGGCTATGATGATGGCTCCACCCTCTATGCATGACTCAGCAGTATCACCTTGCTTCCAGGGCTGCCTGACTTTCCTCCACAGGTATTTCCCACCACAATCTCCTCCCTCACATTCCCTTCAGTCTGTCTCTCTACAGTCTAACAACTCTCTGAGACTGCATCACAAAATCTAAGCTCGATCTCCCAGCTGCTGCACCTTTTAGCAGACCTGCATGCCTGTCCAGGATATGTGGCAAGTATTGTTTGATTCTCATTCCATTTAGGCTGCCACAGATCAGTTGTTTCACTCGTAGCCTTAAATGTTTCTCCTCTGACTCATAAAATTGCCCCAATGTGGGGAAAGGACCCCTGCTTTAGTTCTTCCACCTGCCAATGGCAAGTCCAGTCCTAGTAACACTTCTGTTTTTTCCCCCTAGTTTCTTCATCCTACTGAGTTTTGTGTGGTTCTGTATATTCTTTTCCACTGGGTAGGTACTCCTGTCCACTTTAAGCTGGTGTTCTGAATGCACTTCTGTGTCTGAAGGTGTATTCCTGATGTATCTGTAGAGAGAGATGTACTCCACATCCACCTACTCCTCTGCCATCTTATTCTCTCCCTAACTTCAACATTTTTATCAAAATGTTTTAGTGAAAATGACATTGTATATTTGATTTTAATTGCTGGTATATTAATCTTTAAGATAGTATTTAAGCTTAAATTATCTCCAAAAAAAATAAAGGGAAGAATTTGGGAAGGAAGCAGATAGAATTCAATTTCTAAATTCATAGATTAAGCTCATAATGTTGACAATAGAGAGAGGAATACAATCCCTAGATAAGTCCTTTTCAGATGAATGACATTTGTTTTCCTGAAAACTCTCAGGCAAATGTTTGAATGTGTGTGTATAAGAGAGAAAGAGAGAGAGATTAAGAAACAGAGATAGCTTGTTGGGGCCATATTTGGTTTGCATTTGGTAAAACATTGTGATTCTTAACTATTCCCTGTTGGCTCAGACGGTAAAGTGTCTGCCTACAATGTGGGAGACCCAGGTTTGATCCCTGGGTTGGGAAGATCCTCTGGAGAAGGAAATGGCAACCCACTCCAGTACTCTTGCCTGGATAATCCCATGGGCAGAGGAGCATGGTAGGCTACAGCCATGAGGTCGCAAAGAGTTGGACACGACTGAGCAACTTCACTTTCCCATAATATTATAAGTAAGCCCTTATTCAAGTTTCGTTACTAGAATATGGTAGTAGAAATTCAAGGAAATATGTTTTTCAAGAACAACATTATGGATCACACACCTAGTAGCAGACTTATTGTTAGAATACACATTTCCTGTCGGTTAATATTAATCTTGACTTCCCAGTTATTTATTTATTGTTTTATTTTCACTTTAATCATGTATCTTTAAAAAATCTGCAATGAGGAAGAACTGAGTTTAAGGCATATTGTATTGTTTGCATTCACCAATATTGAATTTCCAAAGGCAATAATACTGGTGGCATATGGTAATGGTATATGTATACCATAGATGGTATAACAGTGGTGTAGTTTCTATGATACTTTACTTAGCTGAAGACAACAAAAATAACATAATGTCCTTATTCAAATTAAACAACCCAAGTTAAATACCAAATAGACTTCTTTTTGAAAAGCTGGTTAAATATAGATGATTTTCTTATATGATCCAAAAATATTTTTGGCTGGGAAAAGTAATCAAAATCATGCAGAGTAAAACAAGAGTTGATGTTGTTCTTGAGACAGCATTTACAAGTGAAATAGATGTACCAAGGTGGGCTTCCCTAGTAGTTCAGATGGTAATGCATCTGCCTGCAAAGCAGGAGATCCAGGTTCAATCCCTGAGTCCAGAAGATCCCCTGGAGAAGGAAATGGCAACCCACTTCAGTATTCTTGCCTGCAGAATTCTGTGGACAGAGCAGCCTTGCAGGCTACAGTCCATGGGAACGCAAAGAGTCAGAAACGACCAAGTGACTAACACATACAAGATACCAATGCCCCCCCCCCTTTTTGTTATAGGACATGCCCCTCAATTTACACCTTATTTTCCAGACTACTGTAATGTTTTTAATAAATGGAAAGAAGACAAGTGATCAAAACTTATGAAAGGAGGTCATAATACTGTAACAGATAGTAAGTGATTCCACATGTCTAGTTCTAGTTAAATCTTTGGTAGCTATATCTTTTTTGTTACCTTCAACAGAAAAATTATGCAAATCATTTTATGTAGTAATTTTGATACTTTAAAGTTGGGAAACCAAATTAGTTTTATTATTCATAATATATATGTCACATTTTCCCTCCTGGCTCTTGGCAGTGCTTGTCAATCATAGCCCTATGATCTTACTGTATGCATATCTAAGACAAATGTAGTGGCAGTGCTGGTAGAAATGGTGGTGAAATACAACTGTTATTGTTTCTTACTTGAATAATATGAAGGGGACTACTTAAGGGAGCATCTTTTTTCCCTTGAGGTTTTAAATACACTATACGTTTTGTTCTCAAATGTCTTCCAGAACTTACATCTCTTATTTTGCTTTAATTTCTTTAAAAAAAATTAAGTTTTACTAAGCAATTTGACTAATTACCTGGTAAGATAGGCAGTTTTATGTACTTTATGAAATTTCCATCAGCTGATTTATCCAGCATATGTATGCTGTCAAATGGTAAGAACAGCTTGAAACCTGTGACTTTTTGGTTGAAGCCAAGATTGCAATATGTCAGTTTTCTGCGGAATGAAATGAGTGTGTGTGCGTGTGTGTCTGTGTATGTGTGTGTGTGTGTGTATAGGAGATCTCTTTAAAATGCCTCTTTCAACTACTTTCATGTGAAAATTTTTTGTTGGAGAGAGCAATCTCGGTTTCCTGTGATTTCAAATGAATAATAGTCCAACATTCAGATATAAGCTATAGAAAAAAGGCTGTTCCACAACCCAAAATATAATTCAATGAGTTGCTGTATGATTAGTTAACATTTCAAGCATAAGAGCTTTCTATGCATTGATTCCTCTACATTTCTTGCAATTACTTAACCAATTTGCTTGATTGATTGACTCTTTGAATTGCAAGACACATTTATTTGAATGCAGTAGCTATATCATCAAATCAATATAGAGTTGTGTTCCTGCATTTAGTGCCAGTTTAGAAAATGTGATTGAATTTCCATAGAAATGAATTGATGTGATATACTTCTTTGCTATTTGGATTAGACATAGAAAACAAGAAACAAAGGAGTATAAGTTTGCTTTGTTTTATTATAAGTATAGATTCTGCTCTGCTTTGAGCTTCTTCATCCTTAAATTTGATATTAGATAGCTTGCAAAAGTGTAGTATATAAATAATAGACATTAATTCCTAATAGTTTGCATCAAATAGATCCAGAATTACAGGGTTGCATTCACTGACACTGCCATGAATTTAGATATTTTTAATATGAACCTTGAGGATAACACTAAATAGACATAGCTCCTGGGAAAATATATAATTGACCAAAAACATTCTTTTGAAAAAGCAAATCAAAGCATTTATAATATGGCATTTTGAAAATTCCTTTCAAATAATTAATTCTAAGTTATACAATGCTTAAATTATACCAAAGTTGTAGCTCTATAATGCCAAAATAACTGCTGATTTCAGGAGAGGAAATTTTTTTAATAATATTGGTATTTGTATCAGTCAGGGTTCTCCAGAGAAACAGAACTAATAAGATATATCTATTTATATCTATATCATCTGTATCTATATTTGTATCTATGTCATCTATATCTGTATATCACAGAGAGAGAGAGTTTAAGGAATAGCTATTCTAATTGTGGAAGTTGCAAATCTGAAATTCATAACACAGGCAATAGGTTAGCAAGCTGGGAACTCAGGGAGGAATCTTACATTGATTTTGGGGTGAATTCCTTCTCCAGGAAACCTCAGGTTTTGCTCTTAAGGCTTTCAAGTGATATTCATGTTCAAGGGTAATCGCCTTTACTTGAAGTCAACTAATTGTAAATGTTAGTCCCATCTACAAAATAACTTCTCAGCAACATCTAGACTAATGTTTGACCTTGGTCAGACATTTTCATGGAAGAAACAAATGTGCTCCTTTATTTACTACAGTATCCCCTTTGTTGGAAGAACCATAGCTTAGCCAAGATGACATATAAAATTAATAATCATAGCATGTGTATATAAATAGATCGTTCCTTGAGTTTCTCTTTTAAGAAGTCAATTATTTGTTATAGGAACATTGTATAAATACAGCTTTGATTTTATGCTTATAATCAATATATAAGAAAAAGAGCTCATTAGAGAAATTGACAAGTATCAGGCTAAGTCATTATATTCTAGTGTATTTAATAACTAGCCTGTAAATAGAAGCTATTGATAGTACAATTGATCATTACAACTTCCTTCTTAAGAGTCAAAATTAACACAATTTTCCCCATAATCTCTTTCAGTCATAGATAATGGCACTGGTATATAGAATTATAAAAAATTATTCCACTTTTTTACCAAATTCCCTACTCAAACTATCTATAATCTTTCTATTTTAACATAATGCACTTGAAAATTTATTCATAAATCTGATAATATTGCATTCAACAGCTTTTCAAGTTCTGAAATTGCTAACATAATTATTAATTAGAAGAATATCATTTTTCTAAAAGATTGACAGGTAAAAATTAATAAGTATTGTATATATATTTTATTGATATCAACAAGTATACTCTATAAAGGAACAATTGCTCTGAATCTTAATTACAGTTGCAGAATAGTGTTAATTATAATTATTTTTATATTTCTTAAAGAGATTAGTTTTGGTAAAAGGATTCTTGCAATTGCTTAAATATCTATTTTGAGGCATTATTTTACAGTTGATGGCAGGATTTTTTTTTCTAATGTCTGGGGCACTTTCAAGATTTTATTAAAAAAAATAGTGTCTTCCCAGTCAAATTAAGAATGTTTCAAATTTAGCTGTCTGATAGGTAATTATAAAGGTGACCTTCATTTCAATGATATCCTTGTCAACCTAATCTCTTGGTTTCTCAAGATGGTTATTTTCCCTTGACTAAGGGAATATTGTGGGCTTCCATAGTAGCTCATGTGGTAAAGCATCCACCTGCAATGCAGGAGATCCAGATTCATTCCCTGGGTCGGGAAGATCCCCTGGAGAAGGAAATGGCAACCCACTTCAGTATTCTTGCCTGGAGAATTCCATGAATAGAGGAGGCTGGCGGGCTCCAGTCTATGGGATGGCAAAGAGTCAGAAATGACTGAGTGACTAACATACAAGGGAATATTGTAAGAAACAAAGAACATATTTATTTCTTCCATGAAAATAAGTTTGACCAAGGAATATTTAATGGCACTGTCATATTAGGATTCTACTAAATAAGATTAGCTCATCATTCTAGAAAAGATATTCTGTTGAACAGATATTATTAGACTAATTTTGGCTCTATTTTAAAGGTATTAATCATTTTTCTGAGGGTTTTAAAAAATAAATTAGAAATTAACGATGAATAAGCCATACAATACTGCAGAGCTTTAGTTAGCAGTCACAATAAAGTTTTAATTTCTATCAAAATTACTATGATAATTTATTTAGCAATGTTTACATTTTAAAAAGCCTCTTAAATGACAGAATTTCTTCTTGATTTTGAGCAGAAGTATACAAATGGATTTTCTAAATTCACTTTTTAAAAACTATTATATCATGTAAAAAACATTTTGTGAAATGAAATCTCAAATATCATTATTTCATAGAATCTGTAAAAATATCATAATCTCTTCTTGTTCTCTTATTGCCATGGATTAATAATCTTCAATCTTAGAGATATATAAAATGGCAAGATTATTTATACCTGTTGGATAAAGGATTAGCATCTGGGAAAAAATATGATCTTTGTCTTTTGACTTATTCATCCTTATTCCACATATGACCTTAGTATTGGGTAAAATCACATATTTTCTTTCATGTGTTTCTGTGACAATTCTCCCTATTTTGCTTTCAGTCTTGAATAAGTGTTGTTACTCTTTTCCAGTATTTGTTAATTGAGTAGAGCTGGCTCATTGGAGAAGACCCTGATGCTGGGGAAGATTGAAGACAGGAGGAGAAGGGGAAGGCAGAGGATGAGATCGTTGGATAGCATCACTGACTCAATGGACATGAGTTTGAGCAAGCTCTGGGAGATAGCGAAGGACAGGGAAGCCTGGGGCACTTCAGTTCATGGGGTCGCAAATAGTCAGACACGTCTGACTGAACGACAAGGATTTCCATGGATATCTAGTCTCTCCTTGAATTTAAATGCATCCTACTTGTTTATAAGTTAATAGCTGAAAAATAAAGAAATGGGATTTATCATGTTAAAAATCAGAAGGATGGAATCAGGAGGGAGGTGGGAGGGGGATTCTGTAAGGGGAACACATGTATACCCATGGCGTAGTCATGTCAATGTATGGCAAAACCAACACAATAATGTAAAGAAAAAAAATAAATATATTAAAAAATTGGAGAGGACAAAATTGACAGTCAAATAAATTATAAACAAATTGTTATTACTCTTTTCATGTCCTATTCAACTAGTTCAATGTTTCTTAATCTTTTTCATGAATCCATAGCACATGAAGTTCTTGTTAAGACTCAGATTACATTGCCTGGCTCTCGAAGTTCTGATATATTAGCTCTAGTGTGAGGGTCCCCAAATTTGCATTTTTAACAAGTTCTCATATTATGTTAATGTTGCCAATTTAGGAAACATACTTTGAGAAGCCTTGGTTTAGCCTTCTTGTTACTTGAATTTCACATTTTCTATTTTCAAGATAAAGTCCAGCTGAGAATACTAAGGAGAAATTTCAAGACAAAAGAATTTTTTCTAGATCAGCAGTTTTCAAAATTAGCCACCCATTTGTAACATGAATAGTTTTAAATGAGGGTGGAGGGATAAATTGGGAGATTGGGTTTGACACTACCAGGTGGCTTTAGTGGTAAAGGGCACACCTGCCAATGCAGGAGACAGAAGAGTCATGGGTTTGAACCCTGGGTTGGAAAGATCCCCTGGAGGATGGCATGGCAACGCACTGAACAACAGCAAGGATTTCCATGGATATCTAGTTTCTCCATGCATTTAAATGCATCCTATGTATTTATAAGTTAATAGTTGAGAAATAAAGAAGTAGGATTTATCATGTCAAAATTTGCCTGCAGAATCCCATGGACAGAGGATCCTGGCAGGTT
Source organism: Antilocapra americana (assembly GCA_007570785.1). Lineage (NCBI taxonomy): Eukaryota > Metazoa > Chordata > Mammalia > Artiodactyla > Antilocapridae > Antilocapra > Antilocapra americana. The sequence continues at coordinate 8,272 of ML661219.1, forward strand.
ATACAGTTCATAGGGTCACAAAGATTTGGACATGACTGAAGCAACTTAACAGGCATGCACACATAAGATTAAAATGAAGAAAGTGAAAGTCTCTCAGTCGTGTCTGACTATTTGTGACCCCATGGACTATACAGTCCATGAAATTCTCCAAGTGAGAATACTGGAGTTGGTAGCCTTTCACTTCTCCAGGGGATCTTCCCAACCCAGAGATTAAACCCAAGTCTTTTGCATTGCAGGTAAATTATTTACCAACTGAGCCACAAGGGAAGACCTTAACTAATAAGGAACCTACTGTATAAGACAGGGATCTCTACTCAATACTTTGTAATGACCTATACGGGAATAGAATCTACAAAAGTGTAGATATATGTATATGAGTAACTGATTCACTTTGCTGTGCAGCAGAAACTAGCACATTCTAAATCATCTATACTTTAATAAAAATTAATTAAAAAGAGACAAACAAAGAAACAACTAAGGATGCCTAGGTCTCTTTCTCAAAGATTTTGAGTTAATTGCTCTGGATAGTACTCTGTGCAATGGAATTTTTAAAGTTTCTTGGGTGATTCTGACGTGCAGCCAAGATTGAGAACCACTCTTCTAGAAGGATAGAGGTTACAATTAACTTCTCTTAAGATTAGAGAACAACAAAAGTAGGATTAACTGCGATTTTCTCCAGAGACCCCATTTCTAGAAACACTCACAACCTCCTCGATGTACACACGCCTTCTAGAAATATTCAGCCAAATGACTAGGCATTATCTTTGAAGTCAGAAAGACTTTTCAGTTTTTCTTTCCATGGAATGGGTTTTTGAGATTTTCATCTTTTCAGGTTCAGTAGTAGAAATAGAATATCTTGAGGAAGAAAGATAATGCCAACAATGTTGGCTATACGATAAGACCTAGTACTTTTATCAGATAATTTCAGTCATTCTAGTTGGTAGCTACTATCCAACTAGCAATTATCCCAGTTGGTAATTTTAGTTTTCATCTACAAAGGAAAAAGCAGAAATTTCAGGTCCTGGTAGAAGTTACTATTAACTAGGAATTTAAGAAGAGAGAGGTATTATTAAAAGAGCATCTTCAATGGAAATATGAGCATATTGGTATGAACTAAGTAACTGTCTCTTCATCAGGGATAATCCGGTCCCTAAGAAGACAATTGGCAAATTCTGTAGAGACTTTAGTTTTCACACCTGGCTAGGAGAGGGGGAAAGGATAGAAATGGACATATTCTATGAGCTTCTGGTGTGTAGAAGCCAGGAATGCTGCTAAATGGCCTACAATGCATAGGAATATCTTCCATAACTATTGTTCAGCCCAAGATATCAATATTTCTAAGGTTAAGTAATCCTGGTTTAAGTCATCTGACTAAATAAACTGTTATATGAGTTATTTTTAAGGATCTTCAATAATTACAGCTCTTAAAGAATATATTATTTGATACAGAGAATCACTGGGAAATAAACTTGATTATTAGATCAATTAAAAATAAAATATAATCAGAAAAAAATGTTAGTATTCTTTATTGTAACTAAAAAAATGACATGTTCTAATGACTGTTATTATTATTATTATTGTTATTATTATATAATTGGAAGAAGCAGTATAAGTAGTAAGTGGCATAAATATTTTGCCACAATAATAAAAATGAGAGGCATTAATCATTTTCATAATTCTCTGATCTGAATGTTGGCACAACATTCTCCAATAATACAACAAAGAAGGAAGCCATTTGAGTTCTCATTTTTTTAAGAACATTCTTATAAAAATCTCTTATCATACTTGAAGTTTTTCTTTTATTTGGCCAAAATTGGCTAAAATAAATTCTTTTTCCTTAATATTTTTTCACAACTCATTTTCCTCTGGAAATTTTTTAAGGCTTGTGGAAAGGGAAGCAATGTTGAAAGACATTTCACTGCAAGAAATTTGCTATTTCTGAAACAGACTTTCAATCCACATACATAAAAAAAAATGTATCTTAACTAGTGTATTATTTTCCCCACTGTCTTCCTGCTTTATCCAGTTATCTGATTTGTAACTTTTAAGCAGAAAATTGTCAGAAAAAAATTTCCACCTCGAATATCTTTTTCCAGGCAATTTATAAATTCCTGAAATTAAGAGTTTATAATGGACATGCTGATGTGACACAGCTTTAACTTTAGTAATTGAAGAGCATCATTATAATAAATCAGTCACTTGTCTTCTGTATCTGCCAAGTTCTGTAGATCAAAATCTTAGAATGTAAATCACATTTTATAAGATTTTTTCATAAACCTGTCCTGCATATCTCAATACTGGTAATAATATCTTATCAGTAAATAATACTGTTCATGGATATACTCTTGCCCATTCATTGAGCTACTTTAAAATAGTGAAAACTATATATTGAGAAGATTTGAAAATATATACTCTGAGAATATTACACATAATATTGTTTTAATTAAGAACACTTAGGAGAAAATAACTGAACATGTAAGTTAGAAAGTTACTTTATAGTTTCATTGGTATGTCAAGTGCACAGAACTTATCACCCCAACTATAGAGATGTAATGTATCAAATAACTGACTAAATATATTTAAAAAATTGGATAGTCACTCAAACAAAAGTGTAAAGAGAATAAATGACCTCTCTGTAGCTTATCCACCAAAATACAAGGTAATTTTATATTTGCAATTTTCACATTTATTTTTTCAGAATAAATTATGAGTGAGACAATTTAAAAGGCTTCCAAATGTCAACAGGAAATTATTGAACCTATTTTTTCCTTAATTAAATGTTTATTTCATTAGAAACAATCTTAAAAAGTACATATTTATCTAAAATAGAAAATCTAAAGTCTAAAAATGGAAAATTCCTTATCACTCAGTCTAATAATCATCATCTCCATTGTTAATGAAGATTGATGGTTTGTTGTGAAACATTTAAGAAAATCGATTATTTTTATACAGCCACATATAAAAAACAGGGCTTCCCTGGTGGCTCTAGCAATAAAGAATCTGCCTGCAATGCAAGAACATCAGGTTCCTTCTCTGGGTCGGGAAGATCCCCTGGAGGAGGGCATGGAAATCCACACCAGATTCTTGTCAGGAGAATCCCATGGACAGAGGAGTCTGGCAGGCTGCAGTCTACGGGGTCACGAAGAGTCAGACACAACTGAAGCGACTTATCATCTATGCATATAAACAAAACACATGTTCACATTCTCATGTGAGTATTCAGTGCATGTCTACAAGCATTTAATCTGAAGTTTGTTTTCTATCATATGATCTATATTTGTACAGTAACTGGCATTATATATATATATATGTGTGTGTGTGTGTGTGTGTGTGTGTGTATAAAACATAACACAAACTCTTGGAGGCCTTTCCATTTCAATACATGCAGTTCTGCCTAATTAAAAAATGTAATATATAACATTTTAATCATTTTTTATGGATAGACATTTATGAGTTTCCCCCCATATTTCATGAGGTTCCCAAGGCAAGAATGCTGAAGTTGTTTGCCATTCTCTTCTCCAGAGGATCACATTTTGTCATAACTTTCCACCATTACCCATCTGCCTTGGATGGCCCTACTCTAGATGAAGGTGAAAGAGGAGAGTGAAAAAGCTGGCTTAAAATTTGACATTGAAAATATTAAGATCATGGCATCTAACCCCATTTCATAGCAAATGGATGGGAAAACAATGGAAACAGTGACAGACTTTATTTTCTTGGGCTCCAAAATCATGGTGAATGGTGATGGCAGCCATTAAATTAAAAGACATTTGCTCCTTGAAAGAAAAGCTATGACAAAGCTAGACAGCATATTAAAAAGAAGAGACATCACTTTGCTGACAAAAGTCTGAATAGTCAAAACAATGTTTATCCAGTAGTCATGTATGGATGTGAGATTTGAACCATAAAGAAGGCTGAATGCCAAAGAATTGATGCTTTTAAACTGTGGTGTTGGAGGAAAAGCTTGAGAGTGCCTTGAACAGCAAGGAGATCAGTGAATCCTTAGGGAAATCAATTCTGAATATTTATTAATAAGATTGATGCTGAAGCTGAAGCTCCAAAACTTTGGCCACCTGATGTGAAGATCTGACTCATTGTAAAAGACCCTGATGTTGGGAAAGATTAAGGGCAGGAGGAAAACGGGGTGACAGGATGAGATGATTGGATGGCATCACCAATTCAGTAGACATGGGTTTGAGCAAGCTCCAGGACTTTATGGAGTACAGGGAGGTCTGGCGTGCTGCAGTCCATGGGGTAGCAAAGAGTTGGACATGACTGAGCAATTGAACAGCAACAATCCCATCTTTTCACAGTTAAAAGTGTACTATGATAAACTGATTTGTGTTTTGTATTTTGAGTACATGTATGACTAATTATAACAGTTAGATTCTAATAATGAATTTTTTTAGTTGAAATGTATGTATATTTGTATTTTTTTACATTTTTACCAAATTCCCCAACATTATTTGTACTTATTTATACTACCATTCATTGTGTACATGCATAAGTATTATATTCACATGCACATCAACACTTCCATTCATTAACCTTCCAAGGCTGGCAATGTAAGTTGAAGAACTATTTGTGTGTGTGTGTGTGTGTGTGTGTGTGCATGAGTTCATGGTGAGAGAGGGAGACATTGTTAAGGTGAACTGCTTTATATATAGCAGAAAGCTCTGGATGACAGTACTAAGTTGACACTGGAGAAATAGCTTTGTGAATATTTGAAATCTTAAAAAAAGTTAAGTTTACTTGAATTTCATTCCCAATGGGTTACAGCTTCATAAATTTTGAATATAGTAATATATTCATATATGTTTATATAAGAATATGTTGCTTAAAGGGGACTAGATTGCTATATTCTTTTTTTAATTTGAGTTCCTCTGAGAGTGGACATTGAGGTAATGCTTAGAAGCAAATAGTTTTTGTGAGAGGCAATTTGGGGAAGCCAAACTGAGGGGCAAGAAATTGAGAAAATGAAGAAAGGAAACTCAATATGTAGGAGCAGTTTTAAGTTGCTTACCACAGTGGTAAACTGGAACCTAATTCTGTTGGTTACTCTCTGAGGAAGTATGGAGAATGCACCTTGCACCTCATAATTGTTCCCCTTCACTCTCATCCCTTTTTGACTTCAGAGTTTACCTTCTGGAAGGTTAACACCCCTTGAACACACACTCTCTCTTTCCTCTGGACTGTACACAATCTCTTACACACACATACACACGTACATACTCAGACACTTCCGGATTGTATTTGCTTGTAGGTTGAGCTCACAAACTTTTGGCATTAGAAACAGTCTTTTTTTTTTTAATTTTTAAATATATATATATTATTGTGTTGATTTTGCCATACACTGACATGAATCCACCATGGGCATACATGTGTTCCCCTTCCAGTAACCCCCACCTCCCTCCCGATTCCATCCCTCTTGGTCATCCTGGTGCATCAGCCCTGAGCACTTGTAAAACAATGAAACTAGAACACTTTCTAACACCATACGCAAAAATAAGCTGAAAATGGATTAAAGATCTAAATGTAAGACCAGAAACTATAAAACTCCTAGAGGAAAACATCGGCAAAACACTCTCTGACATAAACCAATGTAGGATCCTCTATGACCCACCTCCAGAATAGTGGAAATAAAAGCAAAAATAAACAAATGAGACCTAATTAATATTAAAAGTTTCTGCACAACAAAGGAAACTAAAAACAAGATGAAAAGACAGCCTTCAGAATGGGAGAAAATAACTGCAAACGAAGCAACGGACAAACAATTAACCTCAAAAATATACAAGCAACTCCTGCAGCTCCATTCTAGAAAAATAAACAACCCAATAAAAAAGTGGGCCAAAAAACTAAACAGACATTTCTCCAAAGAAGACATACAAATGGCTAACAAACACATGAAGAGATGCTCAACACCACTTAGTATCAGAGAAATGCAAATCAAAACCACAATGAGGTACCACTTTACACCAGTCAGAATAGCTGCCATCCAAAAGGCTACAAGCAATAAATGCTGGAGAGGATGTGGTGAAAAGGGAACCCTCTTACACTGTTGGTGGGAATGCAAACTAGTACAGCCACTATGGAGAACAGTGTGCAGATTCCTTTAAAAACTCGATAGAACTGCCATATAACCCAGCAATCCCACTGCTGGGCATACACACCGAGGAAACCAGAATTGAAAGAGACATGTGTACCCCAATGGTCATCACTGCACAGTTTACAATAGCCAGGACATGGAAGCAACCTAGATGTCCATCAGCAGAGGAATTGATAAGAAAGCAGTGGTACATATACACAATGGAATATTACTCAGCCATTAAAAAAATACATTTGAATCAGTTCTATTTTGGTGGACGAAACTGGAGCCTATTATACAGTGAAGTAAGGCAGAAGGAAAAACAACAATACAGTATACTAACTCACACATATGGAATTTAGAAAGATGGTAGTGAGAACCCTGTATGTGCTACAGCAAAAGAGACATAGATGTATAGAACTGTCTTTTGGACTCTATGGGAGAGGGCAAGTGTGGGATGATATGAGAGAACGGCATTAAAACATGTAAATTTTCATATGTGAAATGAATCACCAGCCCAGAAACAGTCTTGAGGCAGAAAAAAGCAGGAAGGCAACTTGAGACACTTGAGAGGAAAAAAGCTTTATTATGCTTTGCTTTGTAAACATTAACCTTTGCTTCATCTGAGGTAAACTAAAAGGATATCTCTGTCACAGTTTGATTCCATAGTTTCAGCAAATTCCCTCAAAAAGACATAAAAGGCCCTTATAGTTCCTGAAACATAATTGTCACTTTCATTTGTAGATTTCAGGTTACTAAGTGAAAATTTCCTAAAAAGTACTGAGCTCTGAGATCTATAGAATGTGCAATCAAAAGCATAGAATAAGTCAAACTGAAAATAATAAATAATGAACAATGAAACTAATGAAACATTTCCCTCATTTAAGATGTCAAATATCTAAGTTAATGACATAATTCTAGGTCATTTGTTTATCTTCCACGTAGAGAAAATTTCTTTAACATTATACACAGAAATTTTCCATATAGGCTACATTCCTGCCAACCATAAAACAAAATGGTGAAACAGCAAGGAAAAAACAAGTGAGGAGATTAACAAAATATACACAGAATATTAATGTGTCACTATCACTTCTTTAAGTGTAGCAAATTGGCTACAGCCTGTTGGGCGAAGTGACTGTGTTATGAAGAGGCATATTCTTCAGGAAGTATTATTTTACCCCTTGTTGTGGGCAAATATTAATTCAGTATTTCTCTTGTGAAGGTTAGCGATTTCAGAGGCTTAACTAGGTTATGTCGTTATTTTGAAAATTACCTTTTCTTTCCTGCTGTAGCTTCCTTAAAATATATTTTGCTTTAGTGTTTCTTCTTTATGCCATGTGAATAATATTCTCTACAGAGAGCATTTTCTTTTTACATAAATGTTTAATTTGTAATATACCTCTGAAGAAAGCTACTCCTCTTTCTCATTAATTTCCTTCAAAGCAATTAGAATCTGAGGCACATTCTGTCATTATTAAAGGCTGTATGTGCAAAGTGGGATTAGAAGAAACAGTGAAACAATAGGAGGTTCATCACATCTCCCTTGGAAAATTTTTCTTCCAACACTATGTATGAGACAATGTTAGAGAAAATTGTAACATTTTGCTATTATAATTTCAAGAAGTTTAGTATGAAACAGTAATTACATCCAAATCAGAAATATCATGGTACATCTCAAGGACTACTTTTCTTTCTTCTTCTTTTTTTCAACCCACCAATGCTTCTCCCTTTGTAGGCCTATATAAGTCCTTCAATCTTTTTTCTACAAAGTCTTATTAACAGATGTAAATCCACATTTAATTTACTGGAAATACAATTTCAGCTATTTGTTTTCTTCGTACTTTAGAAAATGCAATAGTACCTACTAACAAAATAACTCCTCATAGCCATCCTATGCCTGTCTAGCTGAATAAGTAATTAAATACAGCATAACAAAGTGGGGTTTTCATCAGGAATTGAAGGTCAACATTTGAATGTCAATCAATTTAGTTCACCTTATTAAATGAATAAAAGAGAAATATCATATATTCTTCTCCAAACATTCAGAAAAAACATTTAAAAAATCTACCTCGTATAGCCAAAGCAATCTTGAGAAAGAAGAATGGAACTGGAGGAATCAACCTACCTGACTTTAGGCTATACTACAAATCCACAGTCAT
>ML661219.1:42844-133175 GCA_007570785.1 Antilocapra americana
GTATGGCAAAACTAATAAAAAAAAAGAAAGCTGAGAAAAAAAAATAAAAAGAAATAAAAACAAAAATAAACAAATGGGACCTCCTTCAACCAGAGTATAGTATGTACATACATAAAGTTCTATTCCTGGATTCTATTATGTCTTATTTGTCTACAGTTTGTGGCAATAAGATAACTGTCTTCTTCATTTCATCTTCATCATTTAGATAGTATAAAATTTCTTGAAATCTTGTAATGCAATGCTCTAAAATTTTTCTTCCTTAGGGATATTGGAATTATTGAAAGCTTTTTGTGTTTATGTATAAATTTTAGATTCAGTTTGTTTTAATCTTCAATAATGTGTCTGGGAATTTATTTTTTAACTTTCTACATTTTTAAGTTTCTCATAGTATAACTCAAAGATATTGAAATATACAGATATTCAACATAAAGTTAACTTAATTTTGATAAATGAATATACATTGTTACCCATAATCTTATCAAGAGATAGAAATTTTACATACTCCAAGAAAATTCCTTTGAATTTTTCCCAGGGAATCCCCCACCCTAATCTACCACATATATGATTTCTATCACTACAGAGTTATGTTTATGGTTGAATTTCATAAAAAAGGAATCATACAGTATATTTGCTTTGGTCAAGATTCTTTTACTCAACAGAAAGTTTCTGAGGCTTATATATATTGTGGCTTATATACATAGTTTATTTACTTTTGTTGCTAAGTACCATTCTACTATAGAAATGTATTGTTTTGTCTTTTCATTCTACTTTTCATGGGCACTTGGAGTAGTAATTGGTACCTTTTATCTATTTTGAATAAACATGCTTTGAAAAATTTTATACAAGGTATTTTGTGGCCCTTTATCTTTATTTATCTCAGATAAAATCCTGAGTGGGAATACTTGATAATCACTTTTAAAGAAATTTCCAAATAGATTTCCAAACCAGTTGTACTACTTTCCATGAGTTTTGATTGCTCCAAATTCTCTCCTATGCTTGGGATAATAAATCTTTTTCTTTTTTTTCCTGTCTTTATTTTTCTTTCTTCTTGATCTCCTTCCTTCTTTCCTTCCTTCCCATTTCTTTCTCTCTTCGTTTAAGACACTACAGTAGGTATTTTAGTTTTAATATATATTTTAGATAACACAATTCAGTTCAGTTGCTCAGTCATGTCTGATTACTCACAACCTCAAGGACTGTAGCATCACAGGCTTTCACATCCATCAGCAACTCCTGGAGACTGCTCAAACTCATGTCCATCAAGTCAGTGATACCATCCAACCATCTTTTTTTTTTTTTTGCAGTAACATATTTATTGTTGTAGGCTTTAAAACAATGCAGGAAATAAAAAGAGGAGTTATATATCAAAAATAAAATATACTAGTGTTCGTTTTAGTTTTTTTAATATTTATAATTTTAGAGCAGTTTTAGGTTCACAGCAAAATGAAGAGGAAGTTACATAGATTTCCTATATACCTCCTCCTTCCATACATGCATAGACTCTGTCATAGTAACATCCCGCAATAGAGAAGTACGTTGTTGCAACAGACAAACCTCCACTGAAATACCATAATCACCTAAAGTCTATAGTTTACATTAGGATTCCCTCTTGTAATGAATTCTATGGGTTTGGAAAAATTTGTAATGCAGTGCACCTACCATTATGGCTTCATACAGAGTATTTTCACTGCCCTAAATATCTTCTGTGCTGAATTATTCATGCCTTTATCCCCAACCCTTGGTCTTTTCAATGTCTCCTTCATTTTTCTTTTCCATACCATCATATACTTGGAATTATATACTATGAAAGCCTTTTCACATCGGATTTTTAATACAGTATTATGCATTAAATGTTTTCCATGTCTTTTTCTTATCCTCTGTCATCCCTTTCTACTCCTTCCTTCAACCTTTCCCAGCATGAAGGTTTTTTCCAATGAGTCAGACCTTCACATCAGGTAGCCAAAGCAATGGAGCTTCAGCTTCAGCATCAGTCCTTCCAATGAATATTCATGACTGATTTCCTTTGGGATTGACTGGATTGACCTCTTGGCAGTACATGGAATTTTCAAGGGTCTTATCCAATATCACAGTTTAAAATCATCAATTCTTCAGTGCTCAGTTTTCTTCATGGTCCAATTCTCACATCCGTAAATGACTACTGGAAAAATCCAAGTTTTGATTATAAGGACCTTTGTTGGCAAAGTAATGTCTCTTATTTTTAATATGCTGTCTAGGTTTGTCAAATTTTCTTCCAAGGAACAAGCGTTGTTTAATTTCATGGTTGCAGCCACCATCTGCAGTGATTTGAAGTCCCCCCAAAATGAAGTCTGTCACTGTTTCCATTGTTTCCCCATCTATTAGCCATGATGTGATGGGAATGAATGTCATGATCTTCCTTTTTTGAATGCTGAATTTCAAGCCAGTTTTTTTCACTCTCCTCTTCCAATTTCATCAAGAGGTTCCTTAGTTCTTCTTCCCTTTCTGCCATAAGGGTGGTGTCACCTGCACATCTGAGGTTGTTGGTATTTCTTCCAACAATCTTGATTCCAGCTTGTGCTTCATCCAGCCTGGCATTTCACATGATGTGCTCTGTATATAAGTTAAATAAGCAGGGTGACAATATACAACCTTGACCTACTCTTTTCCCAATTTGGAATGAGTCTGTTGTTTCATGTCATATTTGAAAATTGGACTAGGGATGTTGATTAGTTTTGAATAGTTAGCTAATGATATTGAATAGCTTTATATATGCTTATTGGTCATTCTTTTATCTTTTTTTTTTTTTTTTTTTACCAAGTGGCTCTTTAGATCTCTTGTCTATTGGGTAGAGAGTGGGAGGAAAGGATAATTGTGTACTTTTATTTTGGATTAAAGGAGTTCTTTATACATGCTCAAGATATGATTGTTTAAAGTTCACTTATTAAATCTAGTTGTTCCTACTGGTCAAATCTTTCTCACATGTCTTTTATGCTTTGCCTTGTTTTTATTTTTCTTTCTTTCTTTTTTAGCTTTTGAAATAATGGGAATATTTTCACTTGATTAACCACTAAGTTCCCTAATTCTGGCTTATATTATGTCCAATTTTAAGGATTTTCATATTAGGCTATGCATTTTAGAAGCCTATAATATATATTTTATTATTTTCCTTGGATTATATTTTATTGATATTTTCTGTCACTTAATTGACTTTGCTTACCTTATTTTAAATTTCTTTCACACACACACACACACACACACACATATATATATATATATATATATTCAGTGTACAGGCTGAAGGCAAGAGGAGAAGGGGTGACAGATGACAAGATGGTTGGATGGCATTACTGACTCAGAGAACATGAGTTTGAGCAAGTTCTTGGAGATGGTGAAGGACAAAGAACCCTGGCATGCTGCTGTCTATGGCACTGCAAATAGTCAGATGCGACTGAGTGACTGAACAACAACAACAACAACATATGGGATTTTATTGCAAAAGTATGAAGGCAAGAGATACCTGAAGTAATAGGCAATTTTGGCCTTGGAATATAAAAAGAAGCAGGACAAAATCTAACACAGTTTTGCCAAGAGAATGCACTAGTCATAGCAAACACCCTCTTCCAACAACACCAGAAACAACTCTACATATGGACTCAATAGCAAAATCAGATTGAGTGTATTCTTTGCAGCCAAAGATGGCAAAGTGTTATACAGTCAGCAAAAACAAGACTTAGTGCTGACTGTGGCTCAGATCATGAGTTATTTATTGCAAAATTCAGACTTAAATTGAAGAAAGTGAGGAAAACCAGACGGCCATTCAGGTACGACATAAAGAAATCCTTTATGACTATACCATGGAAGTGACAAATAGATTCAAGGGATTAGATATTATAGAGTGCCTGAAGAACTATGGACAGAGTTGTGAATCATTGTTCAGGACATGGTGACCAAAACCATCCCCAAGAAAAAGAAATGTAAGAAGGCAAAATGGTTGCCTGAAGAGATCTTACAAATATCTGAGAAAAGAAGAGAAGCAAAAGACAAAGATGAAAGGGAAAGAAATACCCGAATGAATTCACAATTCCAAAAAAATAACAGGAGAGATAAGAAAGCCTTCTTAAGGGGACAATGTAAAGAAATATTGGAAAACAATAAAATGGGAGAGACTAGTGAGCTCTTTAAAAAGTAGAGATAACAAGGGAATATTTCATGCAAAGATGGGCACAATAAAGAACAGAAATGGCTAGGACCTATGAGAAGCAGAAGAAACTAAGAAGAAATGTGCAAGAATACACAGAAGAACTATATAAAAATGATATTAATAACCCAGATAAACATGATGATGTGGTCACTCACCTAGAGCCAGACATCCTGAAGTGTAAAGTGAAATGGGCCTTATGAAGCATTACTACAAATAAAACTAGTGGAGATGATGCAATTCAACTGAGTTCTTTCAAATCCTAAAAAATGATACTGTTAAAGTGCTTCACTAAATATGCCAGCAAATTTGGAAAACTTAGCAATGACCACAGGACTGGAAAACTTCAGTTTTAATTTCAACCCCAAAGAAAGGCAATGCCAAAGAATGTTCAAACTACTGCAGAATTGCCCTCATTTCATATGATAGTAAGGCAATGTTCAAAACTCTTCAAGCTAGCTTTCAACAGTATGTGAACAGAGAACTTTCAGATGTGCAAGCTGGGTTTTGAAGAGGCAGAAGAACCAGAGATCAAATAGCCAACATTAGTTGGATTATGGAGAAAGAAAACGAGTTTCAGAAAAATGTCTACTTCTACTTCATTGACTACATTAAAGCTTTTGCGTCAATCAAGCTATACTGTGTCAATCACACACACACACACACACACACACACACATACACACACAAACTGGAAAATTCTTAAACAGATGAGAATACCTGCCCCGAGAAACTTATATGCAGATCGAGAAGCAACAATTAGAACTGAACATGGAACAACAGATTCGTTATAAATTGGGAAAGGAATACATCAAGTCTGTATATTGTCACCCTGCTTATATAACTCACATGCAGAGTACATCATACAAAATCCCAGACCAGTGCAGCTCAAGCTGGATTCAAGATTGCTGGAAGAAATATCAACAACCTCAGATATGCAGATGGTACCACCCTAATTTCAGAGAGCCAAGAGGAACTAAACAGCCTCTTGATAAAGGTGAAAGAGGAGAGTGAAAACGCTAGCTTGAAATTCAACATTCAAAAAACAAATATCATGGAGTCTATTCTCATCACTTCATGGCAAATCAGTTCAGTTCAGTTGCTAAGTTGTGTCTGACTATTTGCAACCCCATGTACTGCAGCACGCCAGGCTTCCCTGTCCATCACCAACTCCCAGAGCTTGCTCAAACTCATGTCAATTGAGTTGGTGATGCCATCCAACCATCTCATCCTCTGTCATCCCCTTCTCCTCCTGCCTTCAATCTTTCCCAGCATAAGGATCTTTCCCAATGAGTCAGTTCTTCACAGCATGGCAAATAGATGGGGAAAAATGCATCAGTGACAGATTTTATTTTCATGGACTCCAAAATCATGCAGATGGTGGCTGCAGTCACAAAATTAAAAGACATTTGCTCACAGAAGAAAAGCTATGACAAATCTAAATAGAATATTAAAAAGCAGAGATATCTCTTTGCTGAGACACTTTCATCTAGTCAAAGCTATGGCTTTCTCAATAGTCAGGTACAAATGGGAGAATTGAATCATAATGAAGTCTGAGCACTTAAGAATTGATGCTTTCTAACTGTGGTGCTAGAGAAGACTCTTGAGAGTCCTTTGAATAGCAAGGAGATCAAACCAGTCAATCCTAAAGGAATTCAACACTGAATATTCATTGGAAGGACTGATGCTGATGCTGAAGCTCTAATACTTTGGCTAGAGTAAAAGTAGCCAAAAGACAACTCACTGGAAAAGACCCTGATGTTTGAAAAGATTGAGGGCAGGAGGAGACGGGGACAACAGAGTTTGAGATAGTTCGGTGGCATCACAGAAGCAGTAGACATGAGTTTGAACAAACTCAGGGAGAGGGAGATTCAAGGACAGTTAAGCCTGGCACACTATAGTCCATGTGGCAGCAAAGAGTTGGACACAGATTAGTGATTGAAGAGCAACAGAATTCTTTTTCATATTCTTTTCCATTATTGTTTATCTCATGATTTTTTCTATAGTTCTCTGTGGTATATACAGTAGGACCTTGCTGTTTATCTATTCTATATATAGTATTTTGCATGTTAATTTTATTTGATGATGCTCTTGAGTATAATCTATCATTTTACTCCTGTAGCCATAAAAAACTTCATTTGTTTTCTTTTTATGATTTAGTCCTGTATCTATGGCAAGACCAAAACTAGAACTGAAAATTATCTCCAAAAATAAAATATTTGGCAAGAGGAGCTCACCCTCGAGAGTCTTTTCTTTTTTCCTCTTGAGAATTTTAGTTCATTTAGTAGCGTTTGTTTTATGGTTCTTATAGCCTTAAAAAAAAACTGTGTTAATGTATTTTTTGTTGTATTGATTCAAGAGCCACTGACTTGCTACTGTAGCAAGTTGTTGGCTAGAAAGAGAAGATGAAATTTAGCTTTCAATATCTTTTTATCCTTTTGCAATTTGTACTTTTTACACTTTTCTAAATTTATATAGTATGTCATTCTCCAGAGAAAATTGGTAGAGTATTTGCATAAAATGTACTAAAATTTAAGAAGAAAAACAAAGATAAAATTTTAACCTCTGATTTAACAAGTGTTGATGATTTCCAAATAACATCTGGAATTCTGAATATATAATGGCTGAAATAGTATAACTATGTATAATAATTAATATATAAAATAATACTCTTTACAATTAAATTTTTTCCTTTGTGTGCATTTGGCCTTGTGCCTTGATTTAGCATTTGTTTATTTTACCCCCAAGTCTCCCTACGATCAGCAGAGAGCTTTGAGAATACTAGAAATTTAACAAATATTAATTAAAATAATTATTCAACTTATATTAAGTAGTTGTATGAAATAATGTGTGAGGGAAATTCCCTCAAGAAGTTTTACATCTTTTATATTAAGAGCGATGTAATAAATCTCATACTGAATTCATTGCTTCTACAAATATTTTTGGAGCTTTACTGTGTGCTAAATAAGATGCAGTGAATGAGTGGAGAAATAGTCCTACCATGTTTCAGAGCTCCAGCAAGTTAAATTTAACCATCAGTTAACCATCAAATAATATCACTTAAAATGTACAGAAGGTACTCTTACTGTGCTGGGCTTAGTTGCTCAGTCATGTCTGACTCTTTGCAACCCTATGGGCTGTAGCCTGCCAGGCTCCTCTGTCCATGGGGATTCTCCAGGCTAGAATACTGGAATGTGTTGCCGTTTCATCTTCCAGGGGATCTTCCCAACCCAGGGATTTGAACCCAGGCCTCCCACATTGTAATTGGATTCTTTACCATCTGAGCCACTAGGGAAGCCCAAGGTACTCTTAGGATGAAGATTACTTTGGAGGGTACTGAGTGTCACTCTTCCCTGACACCAACACAGCAATAACATTTCACAGATTCCATATAATGTCCACATATGTACATGCTCTTAAAATCCATTAAAATAAACAGTAGTGAAATTTGTCATATTTAATCTGGAGTCCAACTCACCATAATTATCATGAAGAGGGCCATTTACATATTTAATTATTATGTACTTTTAGGTGCTATATAAAGAAAACTACAAAGAATTTAAATCTATCCCCTAATTGCTTATTAATCTAAGATAAACTCTTGACATGGATAAAACTGTATAAGACAGAAGGATTCGATTAAATAAATATACAAATAGTAAACTGTATTACAAACAGTTCAATGGTATCTGAACATTAGCATCCTAAGTGAAAGGATAAGAATAAGCAAACACTTGAAAATAGAAATCCGGAAGAATAGTGTTAATCTAATAAAGTTGTAGTAAGAAAGAACATTGTGTTTCATGCACTTTAAAATTTCTAAAAATAAATAAATTTAAAAAAATAAAATAAAATTTCTGCAGTATACTATGTTTTAAGAGATTTCAAATAGATGCTGGCTACCATAAGTTAAGCCTATATAGTCTTTTAGGACCAGAGATACTGGAGAGAAAAGAGTTGCCATATATGAAGTGAAAAGAACATTTTTTATTTTCTCTGTAGTGTCCTATAACAGTCATTAATTGCAGACTCAGGAATTGCTGTGCAGATGTAGAAAAATATGAAGTGATGCCTCAAATATGTCAATAACTGTCTTAGGGATGACCGGATCAGTAAGCAGTTAGTTAATAATTACAGTAAACTGAGAGAACAAAAGAAAAATTGATGCCTTAATATAAGCATTCATGCTTTGTAACTCAACAAATGACAGACACCAAGCAAGAAAATGACAAGAGGCCCTACTGTAGATTATTATCCCATATCTGAGAAAATAGATTAGCCATGTTTGGAAATAGATATCCCATCAATATTCAAGCTTAGAAACCTAAAACTGATTTTAATTTTTGTTGTGTTTTTATATTGTGTATGTGTGCTTGCAGTTTATGTTTTTAACAAATTTATTGAGGTTTTATTGATACACAAAAAATTGAAAACGGTATCTCAAATAGATATCTGCACTCCCATGTTACTTGAAGCATTATTCACAACAAACAAGATAAGGGAACAGCATAAATTTTCATCATGGGATGAGTGGATACAGAAATGTGATATATGCACATGATGGAATATTATTTAGATTTAAAGAAGAAAATTTTGACATATGAGACAACATAATTTTATTTTTCCCTTCTATTATTTTTGGTATCCTTTGTGAAACTTTTGTGTAGGCTTTAATTGGATGTTCACAGGCTTGACATTTTTTTAATTAATTTATTTATTTTATTGGAGGCTAATTACTTTACAATATTGTGGTGGTTTTTGCCATACATTGACATGATTTTTAAAGGATAATTTATATCTCTATCTTCAGCTCAGTTCAGTTGCTCAGTCATGTCTGACTCTTTGTGACCCCATGGACTGCAGCATGCCAGGCACCCCTGCCCATCAATAATTCCCAGAGCATGCTTAAAGTAATGACCATAGAGTTGGTGATGTTATCCAACCATATCATCCTCCGTCATCCCCTTCTCCTCCTGCCCTCAATCTTTCCCAGCACCAGGGCCTTTTCCAATGAGTCAGTTCTTCACATTAGGTGGTCAAAGCATTGGAGCTTCAGCTTCAGTATCAATCCTTACAACAAATTTTCAGGACTAATTTTCTTTAGGATTGACTGATTGGATCTCCTTGCAGTCCAAGGGACTCTCAAGAGTCTTCCCCAATACCACAGTTCAAAAGCATCAATTCACTAATGCTCAGCTTTCTTCATGGTCCAACTCTCACATCCATATATGACTACTGGAAAAACCACAGCTTTGACTAGATGGACTTTTGTCAGTAAAGTAATGTCTCTGCTTTTTAATATGCTGTCTAGGTTAGTCATTTTTCTTTCCAATGAGCAAACATCTTTTAATTTTGTGGCTATAGCCACCATCTGCAGTGATTTTGGAGCCCAAGAAAATAAAGTCAGTCACTGTTTCCATTGTTTCCCCATCTATTTGCGATGAAGTGATGGGACCAGATGCCATGATTTTATCTTAGTTATGTTTACTCCTGAAGAGAAGCAGGATGTTGATTAATTAAGGTTTCCAAAAACAGAAGAGCATTATACACAGTGGTGAATCTTTCAAAATATAAAATCATGGTCCCTAGATAACAAGAAGTGTTCTAATCTGTTAGATTAAATTTGTTTACGGTAGCACAATATTTGATTTATATTGTCTCTTTTAATTATTTTATTAGAGTATAATTGATTTACAATATTGTGTTGATTTAAGGTATGCAACAAAGTGATTTATATATATATATATATGTTCATTTTTTTCAGATTATTTTCTTTTTATACATTATTATGGAACATTGAGTAGAATTCCCTTTGCTCTACAATAAGTCCTTGTTCTTTATCTATTTTATATATAGTAGTGTATATATGTTAATCTCAATCTCCTAATATGTTAAAAAAGTGTATATTGTCTCAATTTCAATCTTTTTTCCAAGTTTCAGATATTTCCTTTCACTGAAGAGAATCTCCAATTTCAGTGGATTTGCAGAGAGAAATGGAGAAGGCAATGGCACCCCATTTCAGTACTCTTGCCTGGAAAATCCCATGGATGGAGGAGCCTGGTAGGCTGCAGTCCATGGGGTCACTGGGAGTCAGATACAACTGAGCAACTTCACTTACACTTTTCACTTTCATGCATTGGAGAAGGAAATGGCAACCCACTCCATTGTTCTTGCCTGGAAAATCCCAGGGACGGGGGAGCCTGGTGGGCTGCCATCTTTGGGGTCACACAGAGTCAGACACGACTAAAGCGACTTAGCAGCAGCAGCAGCAGCAGCAGCAGAGAGAAAAGAGTGGCTGAGAGATAGAAAGGAAGCATTTCATATGATCTATGACACTTCCCTGGTGGCTCAGACGGTAAAGAGTCCACCTGCATTTCAGAGACCCAGGTTTGATCCCCGGGTCAGGAAGATCCCCTGGAGAAGGAAATGGAAACCCACTCCAGTATTCTTGCCTCGAAAATCCCATGGTTGGAGAAGCCCGGCAGGCCACAGTCCATGGGGTCGCAAGGAGTCAGACACAGCTGAATGACTTTACTTTCAGTTTATGATGCTTTACCAGAAAAAAAGAAAATGGACAGAAAGAAAAGACAAAATCCCCAAATTGTCCTATGATTAATCCTAGCAGGCCTGACATTAAATGCTTCCTGTTATGCTCTACTCACACTTCTTGTCCAACTTACCCACATTTTGGCAGATTTCTCTTCATGCCTGAACAAGAACATAATACAGAGCCAATATTTTGCCTTATGACAATCTGCTTTAAAGTCCATTTCCATAAATATACTGTCTTTCAAATATATATATATAGTTCTACCAGTTTATTGCCACTAATCCATCTCCCTCCACCCTCATACAAGAATGTTCAGTGATTTAACCCCATGGACTGTAGCCTGTCAGGCTCCTCTGTCCATGGACTTTTCCAGGCAAGAATATTGGAGTGGATTGCCATTTCCTCCTGTCTTTCAAATCTTGAACAATGTTTATATGAAAGAAACCCAGGGAAGTTTAGTGGAATGAAAATTGTTTTCTATGTTCAAATATGCATGTCAATACACTAAGTGGAAATAATGCACACGATCCAGGAGACACACATATTTTATTCAGCAAGTATACCTGTGGTTTCATTATCTACAAACTATATACACCCAATTTGGTCAGGTCATTTAATAGGAACTCATTCTAAAAAATAAAATAAAACACTAGATATAGAGATGACACATAGTTTTCAACCTACATACAAGCATCAAATTACTGGTAATAGCTCCCTAGACTTTATTATTGGTAAAGAGTTTAAAAGAACATTGATTTCCTTGAGGGAAAGGATCATGATTGATTGGTAATAACAGTCATTGATACAAAATAGAAAGTAATGTATATTTTATATTTACTGACTCTGTTATAGAAAGTAATGTATATGAATCAAATATGACCATCTACATTTATCACATAATAGAATTTTGTTACAAGTCGTTATTTGCCCATTTTTCTAAATTTAAGACTAGTAATAATTTATGCTGCCTGTTGTGACTTTACCAATATATGCAACACATATACGAAAGTATTCATTATAAAATATTTTTAAAAAATGATTTAACACAAAAATTGCCCTTAACGACCTCTGACCCTCCAAATTATAGTCGAGTGTTTCTATTGATCATTTTCTCCATTTTCCCCATGATTCCTTTCTGATATGCATTACTATCTCATGTAAGTAGGCTTCCCCAGTGGCTCAGTGGTAAAGAATCTGTCTGCCGATTCAGGAGATATGATTTTTTTTTTATTTTTAAATTTTCTTTACTTTATTGTGTTGGTTCTACCATACAATGACATGAAACCGCCATGGGTTTACATATGCTACCCCTCCAGAACCCCCCTCCCTCCTCCCTCCCGATTCCCTCCAACTGGGACATCTGGGTGCACCAGCCCCGAGCATCAATCCTGGGCTGGCGATTGATTTCACATATGGTAATTAACATGTTTCAATGACATTCTCCCATATCATCCCACCCTTTCCCTCTTCCACAGAGTCCACAAGTCTGTTCTATACATCTGCGTTCCTTTTGCTGTCTCGCATGCAGGGTTCTCGTTACCATCTTTCTAAATTCCATATATATATGCATTAATATACTGTATTGTATTTTTTCCTTCTGGCTTACTTCAGTCTGGATAATAGGCTCCAGTTCTGTCCACCTGAGTAGAACTGATTCAAATGAATTTTTTTTTAATGCTGAGTAATATTCCATTGTGTATATGTACCACAGCTTTCTTATCCATTCGTCAGTTGATGGGCATCTAGGTTGCTTCCATGTCCTGGCTATTGTAAACAATGCAGCAATGAACATTGGGGTACATGTGGCTCTTTCAATTCTGGTTTCCTCTGTGTGTATGCCCAGCAGTGAGATTGCTGGGTCATATGGCAGGTCTATTTGCAGTTTTTTAAGGAATCTCCACACTGTTTTCCATAGTGGCTGTACTAGTTTGCATTCCCACCAACAGTGTAAGAAGATTCCCTTTTCTCCACATCCTCTCCAGCATTTATTGCTTGTAGACTTTTGGATTGCAGCCATTCTGACTGGTGTAAAGTGGTACCTCATTGTGGTTTTGATTTGCATTTCTCTGATAATGAGTGATGTTGAGCATTTTTTCATGTGTTTGTTAGCCATGGATTTGATCCCTAAGTTGAGAAGAAGTCCTGGAGGAAATAATGGCTACCCAATACAATACTCTTGCTTGGGAAATCCCATGCACAAGGACTCTGGCAGGCTACATTCTATGGGGTCACAAAGAGTTGGACATGACTCAGCAAGGGAACAACAAGTAGAGAAGTAAATTGACTACGGTATAAACTCTCATCTCAATTCTGTGTTATTTTCCATGTTAAATTAAAACTGGAATTTAAAACTCAAATGCTGAAGACAAATATAGTTAACATAATTGCTTGATTTTAACAGGATCTAAGATAATAGATGCTAAATTCTTAATACTGTGATCAAGGGTAACACCTGCTTAATTATCTTGCCTCTTTTCCTGAGGTCAGTATAAGGGCTCCTGGGCCATATGTAATTAATTTCATGGCCATTTTTAAGTCCCTTAACTAAATAAGCAATTAGATTTAATTATCAAGAAACTATCTGTATCTTTTGAGGCAACATTCATTGGAAAATCTCAGGTGTAATATTCTTGTTGCAATTTCCATAGTGAGGAGGTGGACTAAAGTAACTGTCCCAAAACTAGTTGAAAGACAGAGTTAATATTTTCTTTGTCTTTTAAAAATGGCTTTCAAATGTACTTTCAAAGACACATAAATTTGATTAAAAAATTAAGGCATATTTTTACACATTTATGTGCTACTTGTTTAAAAGTAAATCTGTGTTACTAATATGCTATGGGATAACCTCCAAGACCAGTTGATGAAAACCTGTTTTGAATGCTTACAGCTGCTTTGTTGTCTCTTTAAGCTTTATTTTAAAACAGCTTGCTAGATATAAACAAAGTAAGAATTAATGCTTCAAGTTAACACCCTTTACATAGTGCCCTACTGTAAAAGAACTCACAGATGGTGAGAGGAGGTGGCAATTTTGGATTAGATAATGGTATTTATATAGCTCAGGTTTATATACATTTTAATGGCATGCAAGCAGCTGTGTTTGTGTTTTTGGTTCATTTCAAAATATTTTGAAAAGATGTTAAAATTTGTGCATAGCAATACATCTTTAGGGTCTCAGCATTGTGGGGAAGTGAAAATATTCGAAAATGTAACTTTTATATTCCATAATGATCCCCAAAAGGAAATTGAAAGTATTTGGTAGTTTTCTGTGGATTTGTGAAGGATTTTAATAGGAGGCTATATATAGAACTACTTTTTCCAGAGAATATCTAGAGGATCCCTGGACAATTTCAGTAATAATTGACAGAGATAGCTATTTCTAAAGTCAAAGGAAAATCAGTTAAATGTATACTAATTCTCTAAATAAATATGACTATTCTTAATAACTTTGATACAGTTTGCATAAAAACAGATGACCCAAATATGACTATTCTTTATATAGAAAAAGTTTACAGTTTCTAAAATTTGAAAGTTAAATGATAATTTTATTAATATATATTGGTTCAATCTCCAGTTAAGAAGATCCCCTGGAGGAGGGCATAGAAAGCCACTCCAGTAATTTTGCCTGGAGAATCACCACAGACAGAGGAGCCTGGTGTGCTACAGTCCATGGGGTCACAAAGAGTCAGACGCGATTGAGCGACTAAGCACACAATTGACATCTATAGCTTGATAATTCAATATGTGTGTATATATACATGATATATACTATATATATAAATTACATTCATATATAATTATGAATACATTTATAACAAGAAGAAAGCAAAATGTATTTTCATACATTAAATATAATTTGACAGTACTGTATAATGTCTAGGATATGAGATATAGAGTTAGACTGTTCATTTTGAACTGCAGATCAACCACTTCTGAATTTTGTGACCTTGGTTACTTAATTTCTATATCTCAACATTTGTAAAATAATAATACTCAACTCATGTGAATATTGTATTAAATGAGGAAATAAAAATTACAGTTGACCTTGAACAACACAGGGGTTAGGGGCACCAAACACCATCCCAGTCAAAAAATCCATATAACTTTACAGTCAGCCTTCCTTATCCATAATTCTGCAACTGCAGATTGAATCAATCATTGATCTGCTAGTACATCCTTTAGTATAGATTTATTGATAAACATTTACATTTTCATATATGTGGATCTGCATGTTTTAAACCTGTGTTGTTCAGAGTTCAGCTGTACATAGGAAATAGCTGATATATGATTCAATATCATTATTTCATGGCTCTTTATTATAAGCATTGTATGTTTCATTTGATATTCATCTTCCACTTACCCTTTGATACTTTTCTTCTAATATGTTTTCCTCACTCAACTACCCTATGTATCTATTTTCTCTTCTACCCTTTATTGTTGCATGCTAAGCTACGTGTGTGTGCTAAGTCACTTCAATCATGTCCAACTCTTTGTGACACTATGGACTGTAGCTCATGAGGCTTCTCAGTCCATGGAACTCTACCAGCAAGAATACTGGAGTGGGGCTGCCATGCCCTGCTCCAGGGGATTTTCCCAACCCAGGGATTGAACCCACTTTTCATATGTCTCCTGCACTGGCAGATGAGTTCCTTACCACTAGTGCCACCTGAGAAGCCCATTGCTATAGCCATTGAGGTGTACTGTTTAAATATTTGAAGAAAGAAGCTGTAGTTCACCTACAAAGAATGATATTTCCTAACTGCTTCTGGCTGTTAATGTCTTTAGGATGTGCCTCAGATTTATGAACAAAGTTCCCAGGCAGCCTTTGATCAATAAATGCCCAATGAAAAGCTTCCCAGTGAAGTGAAGTGAAGCACATTGTGAAGTGAAAGTAGTTCAGTCATGTCTGACTCTTTGCAACTCCATTGACTGTAGCCTGCTCGGCTCCTCTGTCCATGGAATCCTCCAAGCCAAAATAATGGAGTGGGTAGCCATTCTCTTCTCCAGGGGATCTTCCCAAACCAGGGATCCAACCCAGGTTCCCCACATTGCAGGAGGATTCTTTACCACATGTGACACCAAGGAAGCCCAAAGACTCCACTAAGGGGAAATAATTGCTCCAACTATTTTGGTGGGTTTGGCCAAGATTTTGCACCAGAATCAGTCAGAATTGGGAAATATCTAATTTGTTTCCTTTTCCCTTTCCCTCAATGCATATTGTATCTGTGTGTAACCTTAAGATTTTTTGTACTTATCTTGCTTTATCTCCATTTTATCACATATAGGCATTATCACCACCACCCTTCCCAATAAGCTTCTTGCAATACTATGTCTGTCTCAGCATCTGCACCCCATGGTACTTGACAGACAATGTGATTACATAAGTGAAATAGGAATTCAGATGGTAAAATGCTATTTGGTAATCAGTATCTTATTCTAGGAGGTATGTTGGACACAGAGAATCTCTGCCAGCAGATTGTGACACAATTTCTAAAATATTAACGATGATAAGTTAGGAGAAAGTTCCTATGAATAAAATTGTCTTCACCTATGTAATGATTTTGGTTTTTGCAAAGTAGAGGATTTGAAGAAATAAGTGCACATAAATACACCAAAATTGGTTGATTTTTTTGTACTAACTTACACTGGTGCTCTACAAAGGGCAGTTAATAAACAATTAAAAATGAAGTGTAAAGATCAAAAGCCCTTTTTGGTTGTCCACAAAATATAATATCTCCCTAGTGAGTAGACAGAAAAGTTAAACCCTAAAGATAAAATGATGATTTGAAGGAATGACTAAAGCAGGACCACTATAAAAAGATTTGGATCCTTGTTGGGAAACCCTGGGACTATGATTCATGGTACAGGGAAATCTGGGTGAGTAACCCAGATGAGTTTGATTCCTCAAATACCTTTAATACCTTGGTACCCCAAAAGGTGACTCACACCTTCCTATAAAGAATTAGCACTTGTGCCATATGGGGATACAATGCAGAAATCTTCTTACAGCAGGGAAACAGAATCTCCTTTAGGAGCTGCCATTACCTTTTCTCTTGGCTGCCAGGCCAGTAACTAAGAATCAGTTCAGTTCAGTTCAGTTGCTCAGTCATGTCTGACTCTTTCCGACCCCATGAACTGAAACATGCCAGGCCTCCCTGTCCATCACCAACTCCCAGAGTTAACCCAAACTCATTTCCATTGAGTCAGTGGTGCCATCCAATCATCTCATCCTCTCGTCCCCTTCTTCTCCTGCCCTCAAACTTTCCCAGCACCAGTGTGCTTTCCAATGAGTCAGCTATTCACATCAGGTGACCAAAGTATTGGAGTTTCATCTTCAACATCAGTCCTTCCAATGAACATCCAGGACTGATCTCCTTTAGGATGGACTAGTTGGATCTCCTTGCAGTCAAAGGGACTCTCCAGAGTCTTCTCCAACACCACAGTTCAAAAACATCAGTTCTTTGGCACTCAGCTTTCTTTATAGTGCAACACTCACATCCACACATGACTACTGGAAAAACCAAGGCTTGACTAGACAGACCTTTGCTGACTAAGTAGTGTCTCAGCTTTTTAATATGCTGTCTATGTTGGTCATAATTTTCCTTACAAGGAGTAAGGGTCTTTTAATTTCATGGCTGAAATCACCATCAGCCATGATTTTGGAGCCCAGAAAAATAAAGTCAGCCACTGTTTCCACTGTTTGCCCATTTATTTGCCATGAAGTGATGGGACCAGACACCATGATATTAGTTTTCTGAATGTTGAGCTTTAAATCAACTTTTCACTCTCCTCTTTCACTTTCAGCAAGAAGCTCTTTAGCTCTTCTTCACTTTCTGCCATAAGAGTGGTGTCACCTGCATATCTAAGGTTACTGATATTTCTCCCAGCAACCTTGATTCCAGCTTGTGCTTCTTCCAGCCCAGAGTTTTTCATGATGTATTCTATATATAAGGTAAATAAGCATGGTGACAATATACAGCCTTGAAGTACTCCTTTTCCTATTTGGAACCAGTCTGTTGTTCCATGTACAGTTCTAACTGTTGCTTCCTGACCTGCATACAGGTTTCTCAAGAGGCAGGTCAGGTGGTCTGGTATTCCCATCTCTTCCAGAATATTCCACAGTTTATTGTGATCCACACAGTCAAAGGCTTTGGCATAGTCAACAAAACAGAAATAGATGTTTTTTTTTTTTTTTTTCCTGGAACTCTCTTGCTTTTTCAATGATCCAGCTGATGTTTGAAATTTTATCTCTGGTTCCTCTGTCTTTTCTAAAACCAGCTTGAACATCTGGAAGTTCAGGGTTCATGTCACACTGGTCACAGCAAATATCTTCTTCCAACAACACAGGAGAAGACTCTACACATGGACATCACCAGATAGTCAACACCAAAATTATATTGATTATATCTTTGCCACCAAAGATGCAGAAGCTCTATACAGTCAGCAAAAACAAGACTAGGAACTGACTGTGGCTCAAATCATGAATTCTTGTTTGCCAAATTCAGACTTACTTTGAAGAAAGTGGGGAAAACCACTAGGTCATTCAGGTATGACCTAAATCAAATCCCTTACGATTATACAGTGGAAGTGACAAATAGATTTAAGTGACTAGATCTGATAGACAGAGTTCCTGATGAGCTATGGATGGTGGTTCATGACAGTGTATAAGAGACAGAGATCAAGACCATCTCCAAGAAAAAGAAATGCAAAAAAGCAAAATGGTTCTCTGAGGAGGCCTTACAAATATCTGTAAAAAGAAGAGAAGTGAAAAGCAAAGGAGAAAAGTAAAAATATACCCATTTGAAAGCGGAGTTCCAGAGAATAACAATGAGAGATAAGAAAGCCTTTCTCAGCAATCAGGGCAAAGAAATAGAGGAAAACCATAGAATTGGAAATACTAGAGATCTCTTCAAGAAAATTAGAGATACCAAGGGAACATTTCATGTAAAGATTGGCACAATAAAGGACCGAAATGGGATGGACCTAATAGAAGCCGAACATATTAAGAAGAGGTGGCAAGAATACACAGAAGAACTGTACAAACAAGATCTTCATGACCCAGATACTCACGATGGTGTGATCACTCACCTAGAGCCAGGCATCCTGGACTGTGAAGTCAAGTGAACCTTAGGAAGCATCACTATGAACAAAGGTAGTGGAGGTGATGGAATTCCAGTTGAGCTCCTTCAAATCCTAAAAGATGATGCTGTTAAAGTGCTGCACTCAGTATGCCAGCAAATTTGGAAAACTCAGCAGTGGCCACAGGATTGGAAAAAGTCAGTTTTCATTCCAATCCCTAAGAAAGGTAATGTGAAATAATGCTCAAACCATCGCACAATTGCACTCATATTACACACTAATAGCTAAGAATAACACTCACCATATCTCTACTGTAGCATGGAGTATTTATGGGTTTGGATTACTGGGGTGCTTAATCAGTGTCTCAAATCATAAAACTACATGAAGGAGAATGGCTTGACTTTGAGCCTCTTTCTCAAGATAAAGACTCTATCTAATACCTGATAAGGGCTCTAGCAGATAAGGCAAAATGAAAGTGAAGTCACTCAGTCATGTCTGACTCTTTGTCACCCATGGATTGTAGCCTACCAGGCTTCTCTGTCCATGGGATTTTTCAGGCAAAAATACTGGAGTGTGTTTTCATTCCCTTCTCCAGATGATCTTCCTAACCTATGGATTGAACCCGGGTCTCCCCCATTGTAGGTAGACACTTTGCCATCTGAGCCACCAGGGAAGTTCAGACAAGGCAAACTCACTGCTAAAATAGTCTCTAGATTAGAGAAAATTATGACTCATGCTCAGGGAAGTGGGGATATCTCAATTCCTCTAGCTAGTGATAAGGGAAAAATTAAGGAGGCTCAGGAAAGTCAATCTGTTGGAACATATATGTGAAGCCAGATGATCCTGCATAGGATTATATCCCAGAAGACACACCACTCATTGAAACTACTGTGAATGTGCTAGTGAGAAGATCACCAGTTTCACTAAGCACTTCAGTGATGGCTCTTCTCTGCAAGACAGGGCTCTGGGTAATAGAGGCAGTCACAGATCGTGGTTCATTAACATCCTTGGAGATGATAATTCGCCATCTCTTATGCTGCCCAGGTATTACTACTGATAAAGAACCTGCATGCCAATGCAGGAGACGTAAAAGATGCACATTCAATCCCTGGGTTGGGAAGGTCCCCTGGAGGAGGGCAGAGCAACCTACTTAAGTATTCTTGCCTGGAGAATCCCAAGGACAGAAGAGCCTGGCGAGCTACAGTCCATAGAGTTGCAAAGAGTCATACATGACTGTAAGGACAAGCTCAAGTAAATAGTAATTGAAAATAATACCTGCCAATGCCATGTGTGGTATCTTTGCTAGAGTACATTAATAGGACTCCAGGTATATGGTGGGGCTTCCTAGGTGGTGCAGTGGTAATGGTCAATGCAGGAGATGCAAGAGACTCATGTTCCATCCCTGGGTCAGGAAGATCTCCAGGAACAGGAAATAGCAACCTGCTTCATTATCCTTGCCTGGAAAATTCCATGGACAAAGGACCCTGGTGGGCTACATTCCACAAGGTTGCAAACAATCAGACATGACTGAGTACAACACAGCATAGCACAGGTACATGGTGTGGTGCTATTGACTTAGCAAATGTGCTCTTTTTTCTATTCCAGTGAGAAGAGAGATCAGAAACAATTCATAATCAAATAGGACAGATAAAACTATGCATTTACAGCTTCCTCTCAGGACTTTGGTAACTTTTCCATCCTTTATCATAGTGTAATCTGAAGACATTCTTATACACTGCAGAACATCATATTTATTTGTCACATTAACGACATCATTCTGATAGGACAAGGTAAACAAGAGTCTGCACTTTTTCTGATTAGACCTCAGCCAATACTAAGAATGGTGGTGTTGTTAATGAGAATGGCCTCTTAAAATCAATATGGGTTCTTTCAAACAGGAAATCTTTTCTTGGCAGCTCCCTCCTGGTTTGGACAAGACTTTAGTAGTTCTGCATGATATGATCTGAGGGTCTCTCTTCTCAGTTTTATATCCTCCTTTCTTTATTTCACAGGTGTCAGATTTTTATTGTAGTCTAAAGGTTTTTCCTGCCAAATCCTACTCCCTCCTACTTCCATATTCACAGATATTATTCCCTCACTAACCCTATCCTATTTCTACTTCTCCTTCAGCATCTTCTTCCCAGAGTGCTGAACTGACACAACTGCTATTCCTACCATTACTCTGCTTCTACTATTATTTCCTTTCCTGACTCCACATTTGATTTTCTTCCTGTGAAAGCATACAAATTGCATTTGGAAAATTATATTGAATAAATCCCTATCAAATGCCCAGACATAACACTATGCCTGATATTTTAAGAAATGCAGTAAGTCAGCTATAAACCTCTAAATTTCTATTGAGAAATGGTGACAGGGAAATGGAAAGCATGTAATCTATTGATAAACTCTACATTTCTTGGAGAAGTGGCTAAAAACGAGGACATTTCTAAGTTAGACAATAACTTGATGAAATTAGGCATGGAGATAACATCAGAAGAAGCAACAGCACAAATACCATATGATTCTTCACTAACCCCAACTATCTACTCATCAGTATAGTCTATCTCACAGATATGCTAAAGGCTGTAATCCACTGGTACCTCATTCATAAAAATCATGTAACCAAAGGATTATAGCTCCCCCAGCGGCTCAGCAGTAAAGAATCCACCTGCAATGAAGGAGACCCAGGAGATGTGGGTGTGATTCCATGGTTGAGAGGATCCCATGGAGGAGGGCATGGCAACCTACTCTAGTATTTCTGCCTGGAGAATCCCATGGACAGAGGAACCTGGTGGGCTAAGTCCATAGGGTTGCTGACAGCCAGATATCACTGAAGTGACTGAGCAAGTATGCACACAACCAAAGTATTGCCCTACTTCTCACATCAAGGAAAACATGGGGTAGCACAATTAGTTTAGGCAACTTTTTAAAGAAGAATTTCACAGAAAACATTGTAATTTTCTTTTTTTTTTTTTTTTTGAGAAACAATTTCTTCCTGAGAGAGCACAAAAGAACATGTATAAACATCTGGCAATTTTTACTGCTTCCCAGACAGCTCTAATTTTACACTGTCCAAAGGAAAGAAAAATAAAAGGAATTACTTAAACAACAGCTAGAAGCCAGTTTATTACAAAATTTTAGATATAGTCATGCATCTGTTGTAGAGTGCAGGTCTGCTAGGAGGAAAGGTATAATAATATATGAACTCAGTGGAGAGATTTTAGCATAAGAGTCTAGTCATGAGCTCTAGAGTCATATATTCTTTGTTGGTCCCACTTTCCTATTTGTTACAGAGAAGCTGCCGTGCTTTCTTCCCCACCATTCTCATTTTTGTTAATGCCACATTTATTTCTCCAGATTTTCAGGCTTCAAATTCTAGAGACATTTATGACTGCCCTCTCTCCCTCATTTTTCACATCTTAATTAAGTGTACAGGATAATTCTGACTGATGAAGGCTTGATCTGTCACTCCATCAGTCAATACAGTTCGGTCACTCAGTCATGTCTAACTCTTTGCGACCCACTTCCCTGTCCATCACCAACTCCCGGAGCTGTCTCAAATTCATGTCCATCGAGTCGGTGATGGAATCCAACCATCTCATCCTCTGCGTCCCCCTTGTCTTCCTGCCTTCAATATTTCCCAGCATCAGGGTCTTTTCTAAGGAGTCAGTTCTTCACATCAGGTGGCCAAAGTATTGAAACTTCAGCTTCAGCATCTGTCCTTCCAATGAGTATTCAGGACTGATTTCCTTTAGGATTGAATGCTTTGCTCTCCTTGCAGACCAAGAGACTCTCCATAATCAAGGACAAAACTCATCCTTCTACCTGCAAAATAATAGTGGCCAAATATAGATACAAACTCATTTACTTTGTGAAAACTGCTATCATACATAACATTCTCTCCATGGAAAAAAAGCATATTACTCCAGCTAACTGAATAATACATATTTGATATAATATTTATCACTTTATATTTCATATTAAAGACTCCATTTTTGAAAACTAACACTCATGTTCCATAAATAAATAATGTAACTACCCCATAAAAAATAGTGGCCAATGCTAACACATGATAATATTTCTTTAAGTGAATAGCCAAAAATGAGAAATTTTCTTTGATTTGCAGCAATTCAGATAATTGTTTTTGAAATGAAAAACAAGGAATCATTGAAGAAATGTTTACCTAGAAACATCTCCGCCTGTATTGAACTTAGTGCACAGATCTTTGGAGCAATAAAGACCTGCTGCAAGGATAATAACCATGGATAAAAAGGATAATTTATGTCCAGCTGTACTGCATTCTTATTTCAGGAAACATTAGTAACCCTAAATTATGCATTAATAAAGTGAAAGCAGTATTGTTTGTGGCCATTCATGGCATTCATTTTGAATGTTCAAAGTTATGTGTTTAATAGGGAGATTACATTGAAATTAAAATATTCTAAACTCTGATGAGTAGAAGTTAATAAAATTTATTTATTTGATGTAAATGAAGAAAAAGTCTCTGTCAAGCCTCGCTTCTCCTAGAGCAGACATTACCTTATATCCAAGTTGAATAAGTCCTTTCTCCAGCAAAATTCAAATGTTTTGACAGCTTTATCTAGATCAAACCTCAGCTACTTCCTTATAAAATTCAGCTGTGAGGAGTTTCTTACCCTTATCAATGGGAATGCTCTGCATTGGTTCCTTCCTAGGATGATATCTGGGAAAAGGAGAAAGTTTATCTAAATATTCTCATTGTTTTAAGGAAGAGACTTTTGATGCTATCTGTAGTCACTGTATTGCCTTTGATTTACCTGTGTCTCTCTGTATTCACTATATTTTCTTTGAATTACCTGAGCCCACCTGCTTCTACTCTATTATGGACCAAGATATGGGTTATTTTGCCCACCATTTTGGGCTTCTTAGCTGCTTTCTTTGCACCAAATTTAAGTGTAAGGCCTGGCCTTTAGTCTATGAACCCAAAGCCTCTTCTCAACTCGAGATAACTTATTGTAACTATGCCATATTGGATGCAAAAAATGTCAAACACAGGCTTATAGAATATCCATGGTATGAGCAGAAAAGCAAGAAACATCCTGATTTTCTTAAAATTTTCAAAGCTATTTGTATATCTTTACTCCACTGCTATTTTTTTGTTGTTGTTATTGTTGAATTTTCCTTGTTTCTAAACCATGAAAGGGAATCCAGGAAATCCACAGCTGTAACCTTGTCCTATTCTCTCTCTTTCTCTCTCCATGTTCTTCATTTCAGGATCAGAGAAGCAATACTTGTAGTGTGTGAAGATATTTCTTACTCATATTGTCATCTCTCTGACTCCATAGTTTATTTTGGTAAAATTTCAGTTTGGAAAAGAAAAAGCTGATCAATAACTTATTTGCACTCAGATTTAGCATATTTGTCCTTTGTGGAAGGACTTATGGAGAGGAAAACATAAAATAAAGAACAAGAATGACCAACGTGGAGAAATAGATCAAAGTCTTGTCTCTCTATCCATGTCTGTAAATCCATACAATTTTATCTTATAATCTTGTCGCTGATTCTTGTGATCTATTTCTATATTTTTAACAAGACTGTGGCCATCCAATCTTAGTTACATTGCTTAATAAATGCCTTATTTTGGGCTAGTTACTTTAAACCTCTTCATGTTTCAGTTTCCCAATTTTAGAAAAATGTAATAGTATCTCGGGGGCTTCCCCAGTAGCTCAGTGGTAAAGAATCCACCTGCCAGTGCAGAAAATGAAGGTTTGATCCCATAGTCAGAAAGATCCCCTAGAGAAAGAAATGGCAACCCACTCCAGTCTTCTTCCCTGGGAAATTACATGGACAGAGGAGCCTGGTTGGCTACAGTCCATGGGGTCGCGAAAGAGTTGTACATGATTTAGCAACTAAACAGCAACAGCAATAATAATAGTATCTACCTCATAAGGTTGTTGAGAGGACAATCTGAATTAACATATGCAGTGTATGTTAATATATAGAGAGCAGTACTTAGCATATACCAAGTATTAGATACATATCAGACTCACAAGGTGAAAATATTTGTATATGTGCATTCTTGTACATGCTACGGTAATTAGAAACTGAGGAATGATATCAAGCAATTAATAGCTTATATAAGTATATTGAAAAATCTAGAGTGCCTATTTATTCATGTAGAATGACAATTGTAACTTTCAATGGGTCAGGACATTTTCTCTGATTAAAAAATATGGAATCTAGTGTTGCCCAGACAGAGGAGCTACAACAAAGTCACCAAGACAGGGGTGGGTAAGAGGTCATAGAAAACAGAATTAGGAAATGAGATGCCTTAAAGTCATATTTTTGCAATTTTGTAGAGGACAGACTGTATTAATTAAGTAGTTAAAAAAGACAATTCAAATTTGCTAGTTATCACAGAAATGCAAATTCAAACAGTGAAATAGCAAGTTTCAGCTTACCACTGTAACACTGATGGGTAAAAGCACAGATTAGTACAATATAACAAGATATAGTTTAATTTCAAAATCTAACCTAGAGATTTTGGTATTATCTTTCTGTGTAACAACTGCATACATTCATAATGCTGACCAAGGATGTTGCAAAAACCAGAAATATGATATTATAAAAATACCATGATTGGTTATTTATAACAGTTATTATATCTGCATAAATACATAACTTGCTTAGAAATTCTCTTTTTAATTAGAGAGTAAACAAAACAAAACATCAAATTAGGGTGTATGTGGAATTGAAGATAACATTATATATGAGAAAAAACACTAGCTAAAATTACTCTCAATGCTAATTTTGAAAACAGACTATATACAAATTAAATTCAAATTTCTTGAATTGAGCATGACTTTTAATGGAAGTTTTAATCTTGAATGTCCAGACCATATATATTTTCTTTACAAACTTTTAATCAACTCTGAGCTACTAAGAGGAATAAAGCTTCTTTTCTTTCTGTGGCATGTTGAATTGCAGATCTATTTTTTTTTTAATTAGCAAGTGATGGGAATAGTTAGCAACATCTCAAAAAAACATAAATGCAGTTACAAGTACCCATGATCAATTAATAAGCAAGCCTTTTCAAAAACAGTGTAAACTCCAAAGGAGAAACAGAAAAATCTGTGTTATCAAGTGGATTGTAGAAAAGGATGGCCAAAAATATCTTCCAGAAACAGCATGGGTTTTATGTGGGAAGATGAAAAATTGCTGATTGCATCAGAGATGAGTTTGCCTTCATTAAATATTTCTAACTGGAGATTGTCTTTACTTTGCCCCTGACTCCTCATTCTCTGTCAACTCCTTCTGCCAACCTCAGGAATATTTGTGCTCCATATCCTAATTATACACTCTGCTCCAACTAAAGTTCATTAAGCACCTTATTGATGCTGACTTTACCAAGGTCATCAACTACTCTACCCAAAACTGTTTAACACATTTATATCTATGCTTCAGTGATTCTTATTCATTTACTCAGTCATGCTGTTTTCAGAAATGTGGAGTGAAGAATGATGGGGAAAATAAAAGTGGTTACCCTTAGGTATCTTTGCTCCCTACTAACTTGTCCTTGGGTTTGTCAGCAAGTATTTCCTAAAATCTGTAACATCAGATATTTTCACAAGTGTGTTTTAAGCAGTCTTTTCTTCTTACCAGTAAACAGCAAGGAAAGAAAAAAATTCCCAAGAGAAAAAAAAAAAAAAACAACAACAAAACTCTAAAACATTCTCACTTAAACATGCATTGCTCTTTCTCACACAGAGTCCTCAAGATCCTAATTTACAGAGGGAATTTGTTTCTTTTAAGACTTCAAGCTATCATATTGATCATATCTCATTAACAACACATTTTCTTTTGAGACTTGAGATTCTATACAAGTTGTAGGTTAAAATTTCATTTCATCTTATTCCCTTTGAATTCCTCCGAAATAATCAATTTTTTATTTATTTATTTTTTATTGTTTTTGCCATACAAATATTTTAAATCCAGCTTCAGCAATACATACTTTGCCACATGTCAGCTATGACAATACAAGACCATGGTGGATATTGTGACTCCTCTAATGAGTGGAGTCTATATTTTTAAGAAAATATTATCTGATAACATCTGAAGTTAATTCTGCATATTCTATAAATTTAGAATATTACTCATTAAACCTATAGAGCTTGAAACATGATCAAATATAGATTGCACCTGTATAAAACCAAAGAAATAGTAGAAATCATAAAAAGACAATTGGTTCAGTTAGCCACAGGATATCCTAATGACCATCAATTGATTAGGCTGCATTTAGCACCTCCTCCAGCTCCCTAGAGAGACATTACGAAGTAGAGAGAAAATGTTTGAGGCCTAAGTTTGGAAATACTTCATTCTTTGTTGATTCAAACTTAATACTGTTAGTTTAAATAAAGACATTTTTACACTTTCCACATTTCTAAATTGATTTTAGAAATTTCTATTTTTTATTTAAAACTCAAGAAATTCATAATTGGGTATTATTTAACTTTGGCTGAGGTTTACATTTCCATTACCCATATTGCAGAAATAGTTCAATATATCCAATCAGGATTTCAGATTCCAAGCTTGTGGGGCTAGGAACTTGGTGAATATCCTGAGTTTGCTAAACTTTCTTGGCCTCAATTTTCTCTAACTCAAAATCAGTAGTATAGATTAAATGATTTTCTATATCTCTTATAATTCTAAATACAAAAGAAAAAAATTGCAGGAAAAGCATGTTTTCATCTGGTTGCTTAACACTGACATTAAACAAATGGAGATTGTTTAAAAAACACTTTGTCTAGTTTATTTATTTTAAAAATTTTGGTAAGAACACAACATGAGACCTACTCTTAAAATGCTTTTAAGTATACAAAAAAGTATAGTTATCTATGTGGGATATATTATATACTCAATCTCTAGAAGTTATTCATAATGAAATTTTATAAAAGTTGATTAGAATCTACCTTTTGCCCTGTTCACCCACCCCTGACATTTTATTGTTTGTTCCTTTGAGTTTGACTACTATAGATACTTCATCTAAATAGAGAAACGCAGTGTTTTTCCTACTGTGACTGGATTGTTTCACTTTCCTTAATGTCCTGAAGTTCACCCATGTTGTCACAAAGAGCAACATTTTATGGTTTTATAAGGCTCAATAATAATCCATTTTATGTACATACTGTGTTATTTTTAGCCATTTACATATTTATGAACATTAAGTTTATTTTCCATATTTTAGCTATTGAGAATAATGTTGCAATGAACATAGGAGTGCATATGTTTCAAAATCCTGATTTCAAGTCGTTAGGCTAAATGTCCAGAAGAGGGATTGCTGGATCATGTGGTAATACTATTTTTAGTTTTTTGAGGAACATCCATACTGTTTTTTATAGCACCATATTTCATATCCAACAACAGTGCTTAAATGTTCCACATCTTTGCAAATAGGCATCTTTTTTTTATATAATAGGCATTCTGACAGGTGTGAGATGAAATTTCATGATGGTTTTCAATTTGCATTTTCATGACGATTAGTGATGTTGAGTTCTTTTCATATACCTGCTGGCCATTTGTGTATCTTCTATGGAAATATGTCTATTCAGGTTCTACACACATGATTTAAATCAGGTTCTTGGAGGTTTTGTGCTACTGAGTTGTAGAAGTTATTTATGTATTTGGAAATTAAACCTTTATCAGATATATGGTAAGTACATATGTTTCCCATTCCATTTATTTTATTGAAATACATTTGATTACCAATAAAATATGTTTCAGATGTATAGTATCACAATTCAGTACCTTTACAGATTAAATTCCATTAAAATTAAGTGCAAGAGAGTGGTCATATTTTCCATGTGCTGTACAATAAATGTATCCTTTATGCTTACCTATTTTAAACACTATAGTTGGCATCATTTAACACTTTACCCCTATCTTTCCCCTTCTATTTTCCTCTTCCAACTAGTTGGAAGTTTATTTTATATATCTGAATCTGTTCCTATTTTCCTATATACATTGGTTAGTTTTATTTTTAGATTCACATGGAAGTGATTTCTTAAAGTATTTATATTTTAGTTATTTATTTCAATAAGCATTATACTCATTAGCACAATTCACATTGCTGAAAATGGTAAAATTTTGCTTTTATAACTATTATTCTATAATGAAGGATAAGCCACGAAGGAGAGTTTTTCTATGTTAATTAGATCAAATTACTCTCACTCCAAACTAAATTATTTACAATACCCAGGAAATGGAAGCAACCTAGATGTCCATCAGCAGACGAATGGATAAGAAAGCTGTGGTACATATACACAATGGAATATTACTCAGCCATTAAAAAGTATACATTTGAATCAGTTCTACTGAGGTGGACGAAACTGGGGCCTATTATACAAAGTGAAATAAGCCAGAAGGAAAAACAATTATACAGTATACTAACACATACATATGGAATTTAGAAAGATGGTAAAGAGAACCCTGTATGCGAGATAGCAAAAGAGACACAGATGTACAGAACAGTATTTTGGGCTCTATGGGAGAGGGTAAGGGTGGGATGATATGGGAGAATGGCATTGAAACATGTAAATTATCATATGTGAAATCAATTGCCAGTCCAGGTTTGATGCTAGATATAGGGTGTTCAGGGCTGGTGCACTGAGATGACCCAGAGAGGTGGAATTGGGAGGGAGGTGGGAGGGGGTTCTCGAAGGGGAACACATGTATACCCATGGCGGATTCATGTCAATGTATGGCAAAACCAACACAATAATGTAAAGAAAATAAATAAAGAAAAGAAAAGAAAAAAAAATTAAAAATGAAGATCATTGCATACAGTCCCATCATTTCATGGCAAATAGATGAGGAAACAATGGAAACAGTGACAGACTTTATTTTCTTGGGCTCCAAAATCACTGCAGATGGTGACCGTAGCCATGAAATTAAAAGATGCTTGCTCCTTGGAAGGAAAGCAATGACAAATCTAGACAGCATATTAAAAAGCAAAGACCTTACTTTACCAACAAAGGCCCATATATTCAAAGCTATGATTTTTCCACTAGTCATGTATGGATGTGAAAGTTGGACTATAAAGAAAGCTGAGCACCAAAGATTTGATGCTTTTGAACTGTGGTGTTGGAGAAGACCCTAGAGAGTCACTTGGACTGCAAGGAGATCCAACCAGTCCATCCTAAAGGAAATCAGCCCTGAATATTCATTGGAAGGACTGATGCTGAAGCTAAAGCATCAATACCTTGGCCACCTGATGAGAAGAACTGACTCATTTGAAAAGATCCTTACACTTGGAACTATTGAAGGCAAGAGGAAAAGGGGATGACAGAGGATGAGTTGATTGGATGAGTTGCATCACCGACTCAATGAACATGGGTTTTCCCTGGTGGCGCAGAACATAAAGAAGCTGCCTGCAATGTGGGGACCTGGGTTTGATCCCTGAGTTGGGAAGATCCCCGGGAGTAGGGAATGGCTACCCACTCCGGTATTCTGACCTTAAAATTCCATTGACAGAGGTGCCTGGCAGGTCATAGTCTGTGGGTTGCAAAAAGTCGGACATGACTGAGTGACTTTCACTTCCCCCCTTCCTTCAATGGACATGAGTTTGAGAAAACTCCAGGAGATGGTGAGGGACAGGGAAGCCTGGCATGCTGCAGTCCATGGGGTCGCAAAGTGTCAGACATGACTGAGTGACAGAACGACAACAGCAAATATTGAAACCACATTAAAGTATCACTTCATTCCCACTAAGATGATCATAATTAAAAATAAATAATAGCAGAAAATAGCAAGTGTTAGAGAAAATGTAGGAAAATTGGACCCTTCATACTTTTTCAGTAGGAATGTGAAATGTGCAATGGCTATGAAAGGTGGTTTGGTGATACTTCAAAAAATTAAACATAAAATAATCATATCATCCTGCATTCCCACTTCTAGCTATATACCCAAAACAAGTGGAAAAGATACTCAAGTATGTACTCAAATGTTCATAACAACACTATTCACAATAGCCAAAAATATAAACAGTCCAAATGCCCATCAGCAAATGAATGGGTAAATAAATCTTGGTATATTGATGTAAAGGCTTCCCAGGTGGTGCTAATGGTAAAGAACCAGCCTGCCAGTGAATGAGGCGTAAGAGATGTGGGTTCAATCTGTGGGTGAGAAAGATCTCCTGGAGGAGGACATGGCAACCCATTCCAGTATTCTTGCCTGGAGAATCCCATAGACAGAGAATCCTGGGGTGCTACACTCCATAGGTTGCATAGAATCAGACACAACTGAAGCAACTTAG
This sequence comes from Antilocapra americana, assembly GCA_007570785.1. Lineage (NCBI taxonomy): Eukaryota > Metazoa > Chordata > Mammalia > Artiodactyla > Antilocapridae > Antilocapra > Antilocapra americana. The sequence goes on from ML661219.1 coordinate 73,937, forward strand.
TATGAATGTGTATTCATGCAATAAAACATTATTGAGCTAGAGAAAGAAATGAAGTACTGGTATGTGTTACAATGTGGATGGACCCTTACAAAAAATGTAACATATTGTATGATTCTATTTATACAAAATATCTAGAATGGATAAACCTACAGATACAGAAGGTTGACGAGTATTTGTCAATGGGTAGAGGAAGAAAGAATGGGGAAAATTTGCTTTTAATGATTAAAAGTTTGTAGACTCTTGGAAATGTTTTTGAAGTAGGTAGAGTTGGTAGCTGTACAACATTGTGAATGTACTAAATGACATTGAATAATTCATTTTAAAATGGGTAACTATGTAAATTTCACTTTAAATGAATTTAAAAGAAAGTATTTTAGGGACATGTTACATAGTTTAGAAATAAATTTTATTTTTCTGTAGTATTCAGCTTTTAATATTTTAATAGTTATTGTTATTTATTTTCTCATCTAAGTGGATCCTTATGTTTATTGATTTTTAATTTTAATTTTTGTTTTTCTTTAAGTAGCCCCCACCTCTCTTACTTATAGAAGGATCAGACACTACAAATTTACATCTTTCTATGGATTATTATAAAGGCACAGACAAGAGACCATCCTGTCATTTCCTATGCATCACTATATGGACATTGTGTAACATAACAAATAGTAATGTTTTAAAAGATGTGCCGTATTTTGTCAGCCAAGATAGGTTGAAAACCTCTTATAAGTTTCACTGAAAAATAAGCTAGTAATGTCTATAGAATGATCTTTAATCTATCAGCTTCTTTGAGCTTTCTCATATTACAGCTACATATATACTCAGAATAACAACATTGAGAAGGGGGTTTGTCTTTTAAAACATTTGACAATTTCCTGTGAACTGATTACTTTCTGACATCAATCATTTTCTTTACAGAAGCAGGGGGCATTGCTTATGGTATTACAAAGAAAAATCAGTTCTGGAGAATCACCATCTTATAATTTTATAAATATATTTATAAATATATTTTTAATAGCTAACTGCTCAAAGAAAATGTTATCTGACTCAAGTTTCCTTTCTTGGAATTTTATAAATATATTTTTAATAGCTAACTGCTCAAAGAAAATGTTATCTGACTCAAGTTTCCTTTCTTGGATTATTAATCATTATATAATATCTTTATAATTAGCTACCTAATATGCTGACATGCTATTTCTTTTTCCATATGTTTTTATCTTCTTATTAAATAGCTTTTCTTCTTATGTATAAATGTATAAGTGCATAAATCACATGCAAGATGTGACATTAATGACTAGATCTGATATCTACTCTTTCCCTTTACTGCCTGACACTTTCTAAATCTGTTTCATTTATTATTTACTTATTTATTTTAGTCTCTTTCGAAAGGTTGTCATCAGGAATTTCACCATTTTTGGTAAATTGCATGTCACCTTGTAGATTTTCCATGATCCTTGTACAATATTTTATTGTTGCTTTCCTATCTAGCCATGAAATGTACCAATTCATAGGCTTATATATATATATATATATATAAGGCACAATTTGAATGACTAACCATTACACCCAGTTGTTCTAATAGGACATTCTAGCAATCTAGTATAATAAATAAATAAATAATTTGTAAATACTTTCTTCAGTTGATTTCCTGCCTTCTACCTCACTGGCTATCCCTTCTCACTCTCTTTAGCTAAATACTCTTTCTTTTTTGGTCCTAAATGTTTGAGTGCCACAGGACACAGTTTTAGGACTTCTCTGTTTAGGTTCACTTCCCCGGTGAGGTAATCTAGCCTTATGGTTTAAAAAAATCCATATATTCATATCCCAGATTCATAAAAACCACATTATAAAGCTCAGCTGCATACTCAAAAACTTGTACGTCTAACAGCCATTTCAAATTCAAAAAATCTCACACCGAGCCTTGGCTTTTCTTTGCATTTATTCTGCCCACAGTATTCAAGATCTCAATAAGTGATATAATTATTTACTCAAGTCCTCAGGGCAACATATTTGGAAGACTCATTGATCTCCTCCTTTTTGTCTGCACCCAAATCCAGGCATATGGGCTTTATTTTCAAAATATATCCCAAATCTGATGAATTTTTACCTCCTCCACTGCTACCACTATAGCCTGAACCACTATAATCTCTTACCCAGGTAACTGCAAGAACTCCCTAACTGTTTTCTTATCTTTACTATTTTCCCTATCTTTACATTCCTAACTTTTCCTAGTTTTACTTTTGACCCTCTGGAAAATGTAATTTTAGTGTAGCATTTAGATTTATCATGGCAAAATATAAGGCTTTTAGCCCCTGTGACACACTAGGTTTAATAATAGATTCTTTCTTGGAATAGTGTTTCCTTTGCTTGAAATACTATTATCATTGTTCTCTTGTTCTATTTTCCTTGGCTCTTGACTCTACTTCCATAAAAAAGCCTTCCCTGGATTTCTGAGGCTACACAATATATAGTCATATTCTATAAACTAAAATAAGGATAAATAGGTATTCATAAAATATCTGATCATTTACTATTAGTCACCTATTTTAAGAAATTACTAGAAATACCTCAGTAAGAGTTCAATATACATAAACATAAATTTTGAAATGCAGACATTGAATTAATGTCTACTTTTAGTAGGTGACCTATTTTATATTTTTAATTATTAAAATCTCATAAACACTGAAATAAAGTATATATTGATATGTGCACATAAACTAGAATAATTTAAGATGGATGGTTTATTATATTTTCTCTAGATTTATTATGTTAAAGAAATAGATCTAGCTATAAATATTAGGTTGCGAGTTGAAGAGTACAGTCAATTCAATCAATTCTATCAATTCTCCCACTTCCATCTCCAAGAGTAATTCTATCTGAAAATGAAGTGTGTTATTTTTGTTTGTCCACAATTGAACCTCTGTCATGTTTCATAAGTTCAAAACCAAAAAGTATAATTTTCTTTAATTGTAACTGATCACAAAGTGCCATCCCAGTTACATATGACAATATAAGTACTCCTGGGATATCTAAGAAACTCTTGTCATTTAGAATATACAAATTACATATTATATGTTATTCTTAAATTTTATAAAATCATGAAATTAATAAGGTCAAATCTAGTGTGAAAATTCGGGATGAGTACTGGACTACTTCTTTGTTTGTTTTGGATTTCAGGTTAAGTTATATTCTTCATTTCACAAGTTACTGTCATTATTGTATTTATGGCTCTTTATTTGCTAACCTTTCTTCTTCAATCTACTCTGTAATCCCACTCCCCTACCTACTTAGTCACCTACTTTCATGTATATGATAAATATTTTCCCAACCTAGCTTACAAATGTTTACTTAATATTGTAAAAATCTTTACCAAAATATGTTATTGGTGGCAACAATTTTTTATTTTATATGTGTGATATTGTTCTATGTTTTTTTATTTTAAAAATTCATGTTTTGTTAGTGAAAATGTTGTAAACATTTTCTCTCACTCAGCCATTGTTCCCTTAATACTGTTTATGACATCCTTTTTAGAATAGAATAGAGATCTTGAATTTAATATTGTCAAATTCATCCATTTTTATGTTTACACTTGGTGCTTTTACTGTTTTGTTAATAATAACTTACCCAACGTCTTCTTCTAGCACAGAGGCTCTTTAAGTCTATATTATATGTCCTTTTATATGCTGAAGAAACTGACCTTGACTTTTCCTTTTTCACAGCAGGATCACAAAACTCTTGACAAAGCCTTCTGTGCCTTATCGATCCACAGACACCATAGGGACATCCTTAACATCCTGCACACTCCACACTCTTTTAAAGGTCTACTAGAAAATTTCTCAAACTAGTGTCCTCCTCCATAAAAGTCCTAAAGACATCAGCTTCTTGAGGGAGACCTTTACAATTTTTATTGACACCAGTCCTGTCATGCTATCCCATCCTGCTAAATTAAAATCATCTCCCTTTACGTGGTACTGTGTATCCTTAAAGAACCTTGCCCCTCTTATGCTCTCCTTTACTTTATAAGGCTCGCTCACTAATTATTTTCCTTATAACACTCTTATTCACTAAGATAAGGAGGGTGTTTTTTCATGTACACATAGCTGAATCCAGATGGTATCTCTGAGTCTCAGATAATGTTTGTTTCTTCTAAAGTCACCAAGTGGGGGGAGGGAAATAGACATCCCACTCCAAGAACTTTCAATTAGAATATTCATGAGTTAACATATCACCATTCCAACAAGTTTCCTTCATTTACATTGCAATAAATTAAAGATAGTAATTCTTACTTATTAGGACTCCAACATGATATAAAAGTACAAACAAAATGGGGACTTATGCTTAAAGAGATCCAATAATTCACTTGGAATTACCTTTCTAGGAAAGAAAACATGGAAAATCACCTTTAAAGGGATTTTACTTTTAATGAACAATTTCACTTAAATGTTTCACTTTCAATGCATGAAATTTCCTGTTAAAAAGTTATTTAAAAAATTATAGCTCAAAAAAAAGTTGTAACTGTCTAAAATCAGTTTCTCTGTAAAAAGTGTATTTCTTTCAAAAGAACTAATCTCCTTAAAGAGTGTTATTACTTTAAGAATCACAGCAGCCATGCAATTCTTCCATACTGCTAAAAAAAAAACAAATAAATATGTTTTAAATCCGGTCTTAAGCAAACTTATAAATCTTTGTCCTATCCTGAAATCTGCTTCTTTTTTAGAGTGCTAATACAATAAATGACTTCAAATTATGGACTCACTTAACCAACAATGGGAGGAAACTTGAACACATACACATGTAAACACAAACTCACTTATGTAGCCATTGTCTTTAAAGAACATTTTCATGATTCTGGATATATTTTGTTGGCTAAAATTGAAAGATATGTGAAATGAAAGTCACTCAGTCGTGTCTGACTTTTTGCAACTCCATGGACCGTAGCCTACCACATTCCTCTGTTCATGGAATGCTCCAGGCAAGAATACGGGAATGGGTGGCCATTTCTTTCTCCAGGGGATCTTCCCAAACCAAGGATCAAACCCAGGTCTCCTGAAACATACGCAATTTCTTTACTATCTGAGCCACCAGGAAAGCTCACTTAAAGGTATAGCCTTCCCCTTAAACTTAAAGCATCTTCCATTTTAAGTATTTGAAGATATCCCAACGGATTTCTCATCTTACAGAAATTTAAATCTCATAGAAGGATTTGAAATACCTCATATCAACCAACTGACTATATATATATATATATATATATATATAATATCCTTTAAAAGTATCTGTTAACTGAATTATAGTTCCCATGAATAAATTGCATTCAAATTACATTTACATGCCTATGCTTTAGACATAGCAAAATCACAATAGATTTGTCTGTAACCAGCACCCACGGTCAGGGGCAGTGGTCAAGAGGAGCTAGCCCATGCCCGAGGTCAGGGACAGTGGCGATAAGAGTAACCCCTGACCAAGGAGCAGTGGCTGCATGGGCACAAGAAGGCTGAGAGGAGCTACTCCACGTTCAAGGTTAGGAGGGCTGTCATGAGGAGACATCCCTTCTCGAAGGTAAGAGAAACCCAACTAAGATGGTAGGTGTTTCCATGTCCTGGCTATTGTAAAGAAAGCAGTGATGAACATTGGGGTACACGTGTCTCTTTCAATTCTGGTTTAGATGCCCATCAACGGACGAATGGATAAGAAAGCTGTGGTACATATACACAATGGAATACTACTCAGCATTAAGGAAAAATTCATTTGAATCAGTTCTACTCAGATGGAAGAAACTGGAGCCCATTATCCAGAGTGAAGTAAGCCAGAAGCAAAAACAACAATACAGTATATTAACGCATATATATGGAATTTAGAAAGACAGTAACGAGAACCCAACATGCGAGACAGCAAAAGGAACACAGATGTATAGAATAGACTCATGGCCTCTGTGGATGAGGGCAAGGGTGGGATGATATGGGAGAATGGCATTGAAACATGTTAATTATCATATGTCTAAGCAATAGCCGGACCAGGATTGATGCTTGGGACTGGTGCAACGAGATTTCCCGGGGGGAGGGAGGAGGGAGGGGGGTTTTGGAGGGGGAGCATATGTAAACCCATGTTTGTTTCATGTCATTGTTTGGCAAAACTAATAAAAAAAAATGTCAATGTGCAATAAAGCTAGCTATTTGTTAGAAATATTTGGGAATTAATGATATTTTCTTATTATACAAGCCTGGTACATGGTAAGCATTAAATAAATGATGATAATGGTAATTTGTACTATTAATATGTCATGGATTATAGTTTTGTTTCGTTTGGTTTTGATTGTTACTGACTTTTTCCCACTCAATGTAATGTGTTTTGAGAATCAGAGAAGAAATATTCATGGAAGGGGCTAGTGGACAGCATTCTTCCTCACTCTTGATTCACTTAGAATTCACTGGAAGGTTAAACATGCAGTTTACAAATTATGTGTTCCAATGTGAAACCTAGAAAATAAAGTTGGCAAGCACATACACACACACACACAAAAAAGATGGTAGGTGTTGTGAGAGGGCATCAGAGGGCAGACACACTGAAACAATAATCACAGAAAACTAGCCAATCTGATCACATGGACAACAGCCTTGTCTAACTCAGTGAAACTAAGTCATGCCATGTGGGGCCACCCAAGATGGATGGGTCATGGTGGAGAGGTCTGACAGAATATATGGTCCACTGGAGAAGGGAATGGCAAACCACTTAAGTATTTTTGCCATGAGAACTCCATGAACAGTATGAAAAGGCAAAAAGATAGTTTACTGAAAGATGAACTCCTCAGGTTGGAAGGTGCCCAACATACTACTGGAGATCAGTGGAGAAATAACTGAAGAAAGAATGAAGGGATGGAGCCAAAGCAAAAACAATACTCAGTTGTAGATGTGACCTGTGATAGAAGCAAAGTCATATGCTATAAAGAGCAATATTGCATAGGAACCTGGAATGTTAGGTCCATGAATCAAGGTAAATTGGAAGTGGGCAAACAGGAGATGGCAAGCGTGAACATCAACATTTTAGGAATTGGCAAAATAAGATAAACTGAAATGGGTGAGTTTAACTCAGATGACCATTATATCTACTACAATGGGCAGGAATCACTTAGAAGAAATGGAGAAGTCCTGATAGTCAACAAAAGAATCCAAAATGCAGTACTTGGATGCAATCTCAACAATGACAGAATGATCTCTTCTTTGTTTCCAAGGCAAAGCATTCAATATTACGGTAATCCAAGCCTATGCCCCAACCAGTAATGCTGAAGAAGCTGAAGTTGAACAGTTCTATGAAGACTTACAAGACCTTTTAGAACTAAAACCCAAAAAAGATGTCATTTTCATTATAGGGGACTCAAATGCAAAAGTAGGAAGTCAGGAAACACCTGGAGTAACAGGAAAATTTGGCATTGGAGTACAGAATGAAGCATGAAAAAGGTTTATATATTTGCCAAGAGAATGCACTGGTCATAGCAAACACACTCTTCCAACAACATGAGAAGACTCTACACATGGACATCACCAGATGGTCAACAGTGAAATCAGGTTGATTATATTCTTTGCAGAAAAACATGGAGAAGCTCTATACAGTCAGCAAAAACAAGACCAGAGGCTGACTGTGGCTCAAATCAAGAACTCCTTATTGCCAAATTCACACTAAAATTTAAGAAAGTAGGGAAAACCACTAGATCATTCAGGTATGACCTAAATTAAATCCCTAATGTTTATACAGTGGAAGTGAGAAATAACTAAGGGACTAGATCTAATAGACAGAGTGCCTGAAAAATTATGGACAGAGGTTCATGACATTGTATAGCTAACAGGGATTAAGACCATCCTCATGGAAAAGAAATGTGAAAAGGCAAAATAGCTCTCCCAGGAGGCCTTACACATAGCTGTGAAAAGAAGAGAAGCAAAAAGCAAAGGAGAAAATGAAAGATATTACCATTTGAATGCAAGTTTGAAAGAATAGCAAGGAGAGATAAGAAAGCCTTCTTCAGCAATCAGGGCAAAGAAATAGAGGAAAACCATAAAATGGGAAAGACTAGAGATCTCTTCAAGAAAATTAGAGATAACAAGGGAACATTTCATGGAAAGGTAGGCGCAATAAAGGACAGAAATGGTATGCACCTAACAGAAGCAAAAGATATTAAGAAGAGGTGGCAAGAATACACAGAAGAACTGTACAAAAAAAGATTGGCATCCCCCAGATAATCACAATAGTGTGATCACTCACCTAGAGTCAGACAACCTGGAACGTGAAGTCAAGTGGGCCTTAGAAAGCATCACTATGAACAAAGCTAGTGAAGGTGATGGAATTCCAGTTGAGCTATTTCAAATCCTGAAAGATGATGCTGTGAAAGTGCTGCACTCAATATGCCAGCAAATTTGGAAAACTCAGCAGTGGTCACAGGACTGGAAAAAGTCAGTTTTCATTCCAATCCCTAAGAGAGGTGATGCCAAAGAATGCTCAAACTACCACACAATTGCACTCATCTCACACGCTATTAAAGTGACGCTCAAAAGTCTCCAAGCAAGGCTTCAGCAATACGTGAACTGTGAACTTCCAGATGTTCAAGCTGGTTTTAGAAAAAGCAGAGAAACCAGAGATCAAATTGTCAACATCTGCTGGATTATTGAAAAAGCAAGAGAGTGCCAAAAAAAATCTACTTATGCTTTATTGACTATGCCAAAGCCTTTGACTGTGTGGATCACAATAAACTGTGGAAAATTCTGAAAGAGATGGGAACACCAGACCATCTGAACTGTCTCTTGAGAAACCTGCATTCAGGTCAGAAAGCAACAGTTAGAAGTGGACATGGAACAACAGACTGGTTTCAAAGTGGGAAAGTAGTACCTCAAGGCTGTATATTGTCAGCTTGCTTATTTAACTTATATGCAGAGTACATCATGAGAAATGCTGTGCTGGAAGAAGCACAAGCTGGAATCAAGATTGCTGGGAAAAATATCAATAACCTCTAATATTCAGATGACACCACCCTTGTGGCAGAAAGTAAAGAACTAAAGAGCCTCATGATGAAAGTGAAAGAGGAGAGTGAAACACGGTGGCTTAAGGCTCAACATTCAGAAAACTAAGATCATGGGATCTGTTCCCATCACTTCATGGGAAATAGATGGGGAAACAGAAATAGTGTCAGACTTTATTTTGGGGGGCTCCAAAATCACTGCAGATGGTGATTTCAGCCATGGAATTAAAAGATGCTTACTCCTTGGAAGAAAGTTATGGCCAACCTAGACAGCATATTAAAAAGCAGAGACATTACTTTGCCCACAAAGGTCTGTCTAGTCAAGGCTATGGTTTTTCCAGTGGTCATGTATGGATTTGAGATATGGACTATAAAGAAAGCTGAGTGCTGAAGAATTGATGCTTTTGAACTGTGATGTTGGCGAAGACTCCTGAGAGTCCCTTGGACTGCAAGGAGATCCAACCAGTCCATCCTAAAGGAGATCAGTCCTGAGTGTTCATTGGAAGGACTGATGTTGAAGCTGAAACTCCAGTTCTTTGCCACCTCATGCTAAGAGCTGACTCATTGGAAAAGACCCTAATGCTGGGAAGAACTGGGGGCAGGTGGAGAAGGGGATGACAGAGGATGAGATGGCTGAATGGCATCACCGACTCGATGGACAAAGGTTTGGGTAGACTCCAGGAGTTGATGATGGACAGGGAGGCCTGGTGTGCTGCAATGCTTGGAGTTGCAAAGAGTCCGACATGACTGAGTAACTGAACTGAACTGTACGGCAATAATATGGATAAACTGGAAGAAATTGACAGATTCTTAGAAAAGTTTAATCTTCTGAGACTGAATCAGGAAAAAAATAGAAATTATGAGCAACCCAATTACAAGCAGTGAAATTGAAGCTGTAATAAAAAATCTCCCAAAAAACAAAATCCCAGGACCAGATGGCTTCACAGGATAATTCTGTCAAACATTTAGAGAAGACCTAATTACTACCCTTCTAAAACTCTTTAAAAAAAATTGCAGAGGAACGAATACTTCCATACTCATTCTATGAGGCCACCATCATCCTGATACCAACACCAGACAAAGACAGCACAAAGAAATAAAATTACAGACAAATATCACTGACAAACATAGATGCAAATATCCTCAACAAAATTTTAGCAGACAGAATTCAGCAATATATCAAAAATCTGATACACCATGATAAAGTTGGGTTTATTCCACAGATGCAAGGATTGTTCACTAAACACAAATCAATCAATATGGTATACCATATTATCAAAATGAAAGATGAAAAACATATGATAATCTCAATAGATGCACAAAAATCCTTTGACAAAATTCCAGTACCCATTAACGATTAAAAGTCTTCAAAAACTGGGCATAGAAGGAACCTACCTCACACATAGTAAAAACCATATATGATAAGCCTACAGCAAACATTATTCTAAAACATTATTTTCAGTGAAAAACTGAAAGCATTCCCCCTGAGATCAAGAACAAGACAAGGGTATCCACTTTCACCCCTATTATTCAACATATTCCTGGAAGTCCTAGCAATAGCAATCAAAGAAGAAAAAGAAATAAAAGGAATCCAAATCAGAAAAGATGAATTAAAGCTCTCACTGTTTGCAGATGACATGATAGTATACATATAAAACTCTAAAGTTATTGTCAGAAAATTACTGAAGCTAATCAGTGAATTTGACAATGTTTCAGGATACCAAATCAATGTACAGAAATCACTTACATTTCTGTATACTAACAATGAAAATTCAGAAAGAGAAATTAAGGAATCAATCCCATTCACCAGTGCAACCTAAAGAATAAAATACCTTGAAATAGAGTTACCTAAGGAGATAAAAGAACTATACACAGAAAAGTATAAGACACTGATAAAAGATATCAAAGACAACATAAACATATGGAGAGATATTCCACGTTCTTCGGTAAGAGGAATTAATATTGCGAAAATGACTATACTGCCATATACAATCTGCAGATTCAATGTGATCCTTATCAAATTAGCAATGGCATTTTTCACAGAACTAGAACAAAAATATTCACAATTTACATGGAAACACAAAAGACCCTGAATAGCCAAAGCAGTCTTGAGAAAGAAGAATGGAGCTGGATGAATCAACCTCCTGACTTCAGATTATACTACAAAGCTACAGTCATCAAGACAGTAAGGTACTGGCACAAAAACAGAAACATGGACTAATGGAAAATGACAGAAAGTCCAGAAATAAACCAATGTACCTATGGGTACCTGATTTTTGACAAAGGAGGCAAGAATTTACAATGGGACAAACACAACCTCTTCAATACATAGTGCTGTGAAAACTGGACAGTTACATGCAAAAGAATGAAATTAGTACACTTCTTAACACCATACACAAAGATAAACTCAAAATTGGTTAAAAACCTAAATGTAAGACCAGAAACTATAAATCTTTTAGAGGAAAACCTAGGCTGAACACTTGATGACATAAATCAAAGCAAGATCCTCTAGGATCCACTTCCTAGAATAATGGAAGTAAAACCAAAAGTAAACAAATGGGACCTGATTAAACTTAAAAGCTGTAGCCAAGCAAAGGAAGCACTAAGCAAGGTGAAAAGAAAACCCTCAGAATAGGAAAAAATATTAGCAAATGATACAACTGACAAAGGATTAATTTCCAAAATATTCAAGCTGCTCATGGAACGTAATACCAGAAAAACAAAAAAACCAATTAAAAAGTGTGAAAAAGACCTAAACAGACATCACTCCAATTAAGACAAACAGATGGCTAGCAAACACTTGAAAAGATGCTCAACATTGCTCTTTATTAGAGAAGTGCAAATCAAAACTACAGTGAGATATCACTTCACACCAGTCAGAATGGCCATCTTCAAAAATCTACAAGCAATAAATGCTGGAGAGGATGTGGAGAAAAGGGAACCCCCTTGCACTGTTGGTGAGAATGCAAACTGATACAGCCTCTATGACAGAGGATATGAAGATTCCTTTAAAAACTATGAATAAAACCACCATATATGACCCAGCAATCCCACTTCTAGGCATATACTCTGAGGAAACCAAAATTTAAAAAGATACATATATCCCATTATTCATTGTAGCACTATTTACAATAGCTAGAAAATGGAAGCAACCTAGGTGTCCATTAACAGATGAACAGATAAAGAAGTTGTGGTACATATACATAATGGAATATTACTCAGCCATAAAAAAGAATGCATTTGAGTCAGTTCTAATGAGGTGGATGAACCTAGAACCTATTATACTAAGTGAAGCAACTCAGAAAGAGAAAGATCATATTCTAATGCATATATATGGAATCTAGAAAAATGGTACTGAAGAATTTATTTACAGGGCAGCAGTGGAGAAATAGACATAGAGAATAGACTTATGGACATGGGGAGAGGGAAGGTGAGGGTGAAATGTATTGAGATAGTAACATGGAAATTTACATTTCCTTATATAAAATATATAGCCAACGGGAATTTGCTGTATCGCTCAGGAAACTCAAAATGGGGCTTTGTATCAACCTAGAGGGTTAGGATATGGAGGGAGATGGAAGGGAGGTTCAAAAGGGAAGGGTTGTATATATACCTATGGCTGATTCATGTTGAAGTTTAACAGAAAACAACAAAATTCTGTAAAGCAATTATCCTTCAATTTAAAAATAAATACATTTAGAAAAATGATTTCACGGAATTTCTAATGGTAATCTAGAAATGAAGCACTAGACCTAAACTCAGGAGAGATATTTTTTGGAAAAATGAATTTCCCATCATTCCTGAAAGAACTGAATTTCACTAATGCAATAAGTGTGTTTGAGGCACTTACTACCTACTAAGCATTATATTAGGTTGCAGGAGTATAAGTTAAATACTATTCCTTCTTTAGAGTTATTTCTAATTTAGTGGAGGGGATAGACAATTATAATACATCATGTTAGTGTTTTCATATAATTGTAAGGAACAGGAAGAGAATAAAGGCAAGGATATCATAAATGTTGTCTTAAATGTTATAATTTAATAAGTTTTCCCTTGAGTTACAATAATATTTTAAGTAGGATAATTGGTTTTGCATAAATAAAGTATTAAGGATCTAAAGAATTGAAAATGCTTGACACAGTAAATACAATAACAGTAACTAAAAACAGTGCAGTTGATAGATATAAATACAGCTGTAAGTATAGCTAGCACTGCACTCTGAAACCTCTAAGAGACAGGAAGAAATGGCATTCTTTATTCAACATTGTAATCTCTGTGAATTACACTTGTGCTTATTGTTTGTGTATATATATTGTATGCTTCCTTGGTGGTGCTAGTGTTAAAGAACCCACCTCCCAGTGCAGGAAATGGAAGAAACACCTGTTGGATCCCTGCATGGGGAAGATGCCCTGGAGAAGTGCATGGCAACCACTCCAGTATTCTTGCCTGGAGAATCCCATAGACAGAGGAACCTGAGCTACATTCTATAGAGTCACAAAAGAGTCAGACATGACCAAAGTGATTTAGCATGCACACATATATACATTATATTCTCTGTTTAATTCTTAAAATAGCTTTCACCCTATCGTAGCATTCCCCCATTATGCACTGAATTTAGAATCAATGGGTTTCTTTCTTGCTTCAAAAGTCCAGTAAATAATATTAATAATGACTATCACTAAATGAGAGGGAGAGATCTATTCAATCATTAACATATACCTTAGTGTTGATTGGACAATCTGCCTAAAGAGTCCACCTTCTTTTCTTCTTAGCATCTTTCTCATTCTAATAGTAGGTGCTATTCTGTGTTGAGTGTTCAGGCAGGGCCAGCAAACAAGGTGACCAAATTAAAAAAAAAAAAAAAAGAAGTCTGCACCAACTGTTATTCTCACTCTCTTCCTGCCTCTAGATATATATGTATGTATTTATCTGTCATCTATCTACCTAACTATCTAACATTGCTAGAATCCCCCAAAAAAGAGCCTATTCACTTCAAGTCTGTATTTTTAGGAGTAAATTGTTATATCTACTATATTTTGCCAGTTTTATATGACTCTGTTTCTCTTGCACTAGACTATAAGGTTCTTGTAGGCAAGAATCTTTCTTATTCACAATGATTTCTCTTACAGTCCATTGCATATAGTCAATATTTAGCACTTTAAGAAATAGTTTCCTATCATGACTAGTGGTAAGAGTAGGACTCAGATTTTCTTCAGTATGAGTCATTTTCTATAAGATGCAATCATTTTTGACATTTTAAGTGATACTTTATGCTCATCTTTATTATGTGTGTTCTGAGTAGCTCAGTCATGCCTGACTCTTTGTGACCTCATGAACTGTAGCCCACCAGGCTTCTCTGTCCATGAGGATTCTCCAGGCAAGAATACTGGAGTGGGCTTCCATGACCTCTTCCAGGGGATCTTCTCAACTCAGGGATTGAACCCAGGTCTCTTGCATTGTAGGCAGATTCTTTACCATCTGAACTACCAGGGAAGCCCCATCTTTATTATATACCAGACCAAAATGTGAAGTTTATTAAAATTTTAATTTTGTCTCTTTCTTGTTTGTGTTACACAGTGAGTGGACATGCCAACATGTTTAAATTTTTTTATTAAGACATTCTTTTGGTGCTTCATTACCTTGGCAACTTTGCTCTGATAATGATTTTCTACCCTTACACTTGGTAAATTGTTGATGGAAGTAGAGGTTAGACTATGCTATTTTAGGACATTTGTGACTAGCATTATGAATCACATTCTGGCATGCTCTAATGAGAGATCTATGATGTTTTCACAGAGATATCCTATAAAATTTTATAAATAATAAGAAGTTAGTGTAAAATTGCAGGAGACCAAGTACTAATCGTATATTTACCTGAAGGATTTTTTTTTAATCACACCTTAAACATGACAAATGTGTAAAGATAGGAATAAATACAAATACCAGAGTTTGTTGGTTAGTCAGACTACCAGTTAAAAATAAGTATATGTATTTTCTATTGCAACCTGTGTCATATTGTATATCATATTAAGTTATATTTTCAACATATTTTTTCCAAATACTTCTAAATTTGTCAATATGTTTAGTAAACAGGATTGTTGATTGTATATTCCCAAGTAAATTGCACTTTCTGAAGCACTTGAAAATTGTCTTTACATAAGGCTAATGTTTATAAACATAGAAAGTCTTATGTGATGAATATGACCAAACTCAAGGCTTTTTGAAAACGTGAGATAGGAGATGAGGCTGGAAAACATGACTCATGAATAGCGTCATGTCATGCTTAATAGTTTGGATTTTGTAAAAGTAGGAATCTATGAAATATTTTGAGTAAAAATTATATCTGATGATACTTGTATTTAAGGAAAAAGTAAATGAATGGCAGTGAGAAAGATGGATTGGTCTAAACAGAAAAAGGAAGCTGGAAATTAATCTCTATTTCAGTAATGGTTAATATATACTGAAATTAGCTTCTAATATTTTGTAAAATGAACAGCTATTTTATGAAGTTGGAATTTTAGATCTTTAATTCAGGAAAGTAGCCAAATCTAGAGACAATTCTATAAGTTGGAGATGTAGTTGGTATAGGGTAGTTGAGAATGCAGACTGGAAATAAATCTCAGTTCTGTAAACCACATGCAGAGAATCTATTTTGGATTAAGAAATGTGCTAAGTTCTAAGGACCAAATATCAACAAGACAAGCTCTTTGCCTTTAGTGAACCTCAAAGCTGTAGTGAAGGCATGCAAATATTGAAAGGCATATCAATATCCTATATATTAAAATAATAATGAACACTTGGAGATGTTAATAATTATTTTGATTATTAAGTGTTTTAATGATCTATTGTCAAACAATTAAGGATATACAACCTACTAAATGTTACCTCACTATATCAATGAGTAAATAATAATAATAATAAACCTGTTAAGGATCTTGGGGATATTGGGTGCTAGATATTGTATTAAGCATTGTATGTGGAATATCTATTTAATACCCATAGCAATCTTATACTTATGCACATTTTTTGGTTTAGAAAACTGAGATTTTAATTTGACTTTGTTTAAGTAATCTATCTGAAGTTATAAAGCTATATGGATAATTATTTTGCTTTACTCTAGAATAAATACTTCCATTTATATATAGTATATTTTGATGAAACAAGTTTTTAGACCAATGATATGTTACAAAGCATGGGATAATAGACGAATATCAGTATATTAACTCAGGGACTCTGACCATAGGGATGGGGATTTTAACTGTTGTATCATGCATTAGGACAGTAAAAGTTCTAAGAAATATTAAGACTAAGGAAAGAACCTATTTAACGGCTTTAAAGATTTGAACTTTCCTGTTGGAGAAGACTCTTGAGAGTCCCTTTGACTGCAAGGAGATCCAGCAAGTTAATCCTAAAGGAAATCAGTCCAGAATATTCATTGGAAGGACTGATGCTGAAGCTGAAACCTCGATACTTTGGCCACCTAATGGGAAGAACTGACTCATTGGAAAAGACTCTGATTCTCGGAAAGACTGAAGAGGATGAGAAGGGGATGACAGAAGATGACATGGTTGGATGGTATCATCAGCTCAATGGACATGAGTTTGAGCAAGCTCCAGGAGTTGGTGATGGACAGGGATGTCTGGTGTGCTGCATTCCATGGGGTCGCAAAGTGCTGGCCGCAACTGAGCACCTGTATTGAACTTAACTGAAAGGTACAACAAACCTGATAGTAGAGGGACAAGCTTTTAAAAATTTTGTATCCCCAAATTTAACAATTACCATCTGAGCACAGCTTTCCCCTTAGTTCTAGTTATGGAAAAATAGTTATTTAAAGAAAATCAAACACAAACACACATAGACGCACACACATTTATTTTATTGGGTTGGCCCAAAAGTTTGTTAGGGTGACAGGAAAACCCAAACGAACTTTTCAGCAATGTAATATCAGTGTTTTGATGTCTACTAAGTGTGGACAATCATACAAAACCTCTGTCCTATACTTAAATGTGTTATTCATGGATTAAAAGATCAGGATATTTATAGAGTGTGTTTCATGCTGTTGAACTGCTCTCTGAAAATTTAATTATATGCTCAATTTTTTGTTTTATTGTAACAAATTCAATACAGACTTTTTAGTTTACAATATTGTGTTGGTTTTGCCATACATTGACATGAATCTGTCACGGGTGGGTTATTATACATAATGTAAAATCAGTGTGGAAAACAAGGAAACAAACAGAACAAGCACTTTACTCTTGTGACTATTATGCTAGTCATAAAAACTGACATAGCACATTGCTAGTATTCGGTCATCCAAATAAAAATGTCCATAAGCAATCTTGCTCTAAATTTCTAGCTAGTATAATTTATAATGTCACTGCCTTCAATTTATGTCAACATTATGAGACTCAAGAATTTCGAGAACTGAAATCTACAGTTTGTTACTTATATACTCATATATACAAATCTAGGGTATGCTGAAAACAGATTTTCATAGAGAATACATCACTATTGTTAAGAAGTAGTTTATGGTTGTAATTATAGAATCTTTTAATAAGTTTGTTAAGTGTTCATGTGAAGGAAGCATCATTTGTTTATTAAAATGTAGCCTTAAAAACATAAATCTTAAAAAAGGAAATACTAATATTATATTAGAGCATTTATACATCTGTTACAAATATTACTTTATTCTGCCTTTTATTTCTTCCCTACTAGCTTCAACACCACTTGTTTGTAAAAACCAGAGTTAATTATTCAGCAGTGTGTTGTTGAGCCTCCATGTGTTGGAATTTTTAAATGGTTTTCTCCTGTAATTGATATCTAATCTCACTGCACTATGGTCAGAAAAGATGCTTGGAATGATTTCAATATTTTTGAATTTACCAAGGCTAGATTTATGGCCCAGGATGTGATCTATTCTGGAGAAGGTCCCCGGTGCGCTTGAGAAAAAGGTGAAATTCATTGTTTTGGGGTGGAATGTCCTATAGATATCAATTAGGTCTAACTGGTCTAGTATATCATTTAAAGTTTGAGTTTCCTTGTTGATTTTCTGTTTAGTTGATATATCCATTGGCATGAGTGGAGTATTAAAGTCTCCCAGTATTATTGTGTTGTTGCTAATTTCCCATTTCATACTTGTTAGCATTTGCCTTACATATTGTGGTGCTCCTATGTTGGGTGCATATATATTTATAATTGTTCATTCTTCTTCTTGGATTGATCCTTTGATCATTATGTTATGTCCATCTTTATCTCTTTTCACAGCCTTTATTTTAAAGTCTACTTTATCTGATATGAGTATTGCCACTCCTGCTTTCTTTTGGTCTTTATTTGCATGGAATATCTTTTTCCAGCCTTTAACTTTCAGTCTACATGTGTCCCTGGGTTTGAGGTGGGTCTCTTGTAGACAACATATATAGGGGTCTTGTTTTTGTATCCAATTGGCCAATCTTTGTCTTTTGCTTGGGGCATTCAACCTGTTTACACAATGCTGAATAACCAACAAATCACAGAAGAAATCAAAATATGCATAGAAATGAATGAAAATGAAAACACAACAACCCAAAACCTATGGGACACTGTAAAAGCAGTACTAAGGGGAAAGTTCATAGCAATACAAGCTTACCTCAGGAAACAAGAAAACAGTCAAATAAATAACCTAACTGTACACCTAAAGCAACTAGAAAAGGAAGAAATGCAGAAGCCCAGGGTTAGTAGAAGGAAAGAAATCTTAAAGATAAGGGCAAAAGTAAATGCAAAGGAAATAAAAGAGACCATAGCAGAAACCAACAAAGGCAAAAGCTACTTCTTAGCCAGACTCATCAAGAAACAAAGGGAGAAAAATAAAATCAACAAAATTAGAAATGAAAACGGAGAGATCACAATAGGAAACACAGAAATACAAAGGATCATAAGAGACTATTATCAGCAACTATATGCAAATAAACTGGACAACCTGGAAGAAATGGACAAATTCCTAGAAAAATACAACTTTCCAAGACTAAACCAGGAAGATATAGATAATCTTAACAGACCCATCACAAGCATGGAAATTGAAACGGTAATCAGAAATCTTCCAAAAAAACAAAAGCCCAGGACCAGAGGGCTTCACAGCTGAATTCTACCAAAAATTTAGAGAAGAGCTAACACCTATTCTACTCAAACTCTTCCAGAAAATTGCAGAGGAAGATAAACTTCCAAACTCATTCTATGAGGCCACCATCACCCTGATTCCAAAACCCGACAAAGATACCACAAAAAAAGAAAATTACAGGCCAATATCACTGATGAACATAGATGCAAAAATCTTTAACAAAATTCTAGCAAACAGAATCCAACAACACATTAAAAAGATCATACATCATGGTCAAGTATGCTTTATTCCAGGGATGCAAGGATTCTTCAATATTTGCAAAATAATCAATGTAATACACCACATTAACAAATTGAAAAACAAAAACCAAATGATTATCTCAATAGATGCAGAGAGCCTTTGACAAAATTCAACACCCATTTATGATAAAAACCCTCCAAAAAGCAGGAATAGATGGAACATACCTCAACCTAATAAAAGCTATATATGACAAACCCACAGCAGACATTAACCTCAATGGTGAAAAACTGAAAGCATTTCCCCTGAAGTCAGGAACAAGACAAGGGTGCCCACTCTCACCACTACTATTCAACATAGTTTTGGAAGTCTTGGCCACAGCAATCAGAGCAGATAAAGAAATAAAAGGGATCCAGATTAGGAAAAAAAGAAGTAAAACACTCACTGTTTGCTGATGACTTATCCTCTACATAGAAAACCCTAAAGACTCTACCAGAAAATTACCAGAGCTAATTAGTGAATATAGTAAAGTTTCAGGATACAAAATCAACACACAGAAATCCCTGGCATTCCTTACACTAACAATGAGAAAACAGAAAGAGAAATTAAGGAAACAATTCCATTCACCATCGAAATAAAAAGAATAAAATACTTAGGAGTACTTCTACATAAAGAAACAAAAGACTTATATATAGAAAACTATAAAACACTGATGAAAGAAATCAAAGAGGACACAAATAGATGGAGAAATGTACTGTGTTCATGGATTGGAAGAATCAATATAGTGAAAATGAGTATACTACCTAAAGCAATCTATAGATTCAATGCAATTCCTATCAAGCTACCAGAGGTCTTCTTCAAAGAATTAGAACAAATAATTTCTCAATTTGTATGGAAATACAAAAAACCTCGTATAGCCAAAGCAATCTTGAGAAAGAAGAATGGAACGGGCAGAATCAACCTACCTGACTTTAGGCTATACTACAAATCCACAGTCATTAAGACAGTATGGTACTGGCACAAAGACAGAAACATAGATCAATGGAACAGAATAGAAAGCCCAGAGATAAATCCACGCATCTATGGACACCTTATCTTTGACAAAGGAGGCAAGAATATACAATGGAGAAAAGACAACCTCTTTAACAAGTGGTGCTGGGAAAACTGGACAGCCACTTGTAAAAGAATGAAACTAGATCACTTTCTAACACCATACACAAAAATAAACTCAAAATGGATCAAAGATTTAATCATAAGACTAAAAACTATAAAACTCCTAGAGGAAAACATAGACAAAACACTCTCCAACATAAACCAAAGCAGGATCTTATATGACCCACCTCCCAGAATATCGGAAATAAAAGCATGAATAAACAAATGGGACCTAATTAAAATTAAAAGCTTCTGCACAACAAAGGAAAATATAAGCAAGGTGCAAAGGCAGCCTTCAGAATGGGAGAAAATAATAGCCAACGAAGCAACAGACAAACAATTAATCTCAAAAATATACAAGCAACTCTTGCAGCTCCATTCTAGAAAAATAAACTACCCAGTCAAAAAGTGGGCCAAAGAGCTTAACAGACATTTCTCCAAAGAAGACATAAAAATGGCTAACAAACACATGAAAAGATGCTCAACATCACTCATTATCAGAGAAATGCAAATCAAAACCACAATGAGGTATCACTTTACACCACTCAGAATGGCTGCCATCCAAAAGTCTACAAGCAATAAATGCTGGAGAGGATGTGGAGAAAAGGGAACCCTCTTACACTGTTGGTAGGAATGCAAACTAGTACAGCCACTATGGAGAACAGTGTGGAGATTCCTTAAAAAACTGCAAATAGACCTGCCATATGACCCAGCAATCCCACTGCTGGGCATACACACCGAGGAAACCAGAATTGAAAGAGACACGTGTACCCCAATGTTCATCGCCGCATTGTTTACAATAGCCAGGACATGAAAGCAACGTAGGTGCCCATCAACTGACGAATGGATAAGAAAGCTGTGGTACATATACACAATGGAATATTATTCAGCATTTAAAAAATTCATTTGAATCAGTTCTACTCAGGTGGATGGAGCTGGAGCCTATTATCCAGAGTGAAGTAAGTCAAAAGGAAAAACAACAATACAGTATACTAATGCATATATATAGAATTTAGGAAGATGGTAACGAGAACCTTGCATGTGAGACAGCAAAGGAAACGCAGATGTATAGAACAGTCTCATGGCCTCTGTGGAAGAGGGCAGGGGTGGGATGATATGGGAGAATGACATTGAAACATGTTAATTATCATATGTGAAATCAATCACCAGCCCAGGTTTGATGCTCGAGGTTGGTGCACCGGGATGACCCAGGGGGAGGTAATCGGGAGGGAGAAGAAAGGGGGGTTTTGGAGGGGGAGCATATGTATACCCATGGCGGATTCATGTCAATGTATGTCAAAACCAACACAATAAGGTAAAGAAAATTAAAAAAAATTATACATGTAAATAAAGAAAGAAAGAAAGAAAGAAACCTAGCATGCACATAGGCACCCACCAGGTAATTTAGTACATTTCTCCAAAGGTGTTATATTCTGGTCAGTAGAAGGCTTAACTCCAGTGAAGTTACAATAGATTCTGTAAATACTAAAATTGCAAATTTCCAATACAGTCTAAATATTCCAGCACTAAAAAGAGTTTAGAATTAATCTATATGAATAGCTTGTTTCTGAGTGAGATAAATAAATGTCTTCTGGAAAGAGGCTACATATATCTATATCAGTATATATATATATATATATGTATAATATATCTATATCAGATTTCCTGTTATAGATAGGAAGATGAGAGCTTAGTATAGAGTTAGAAACACTTAGAGCAAGTTCCAGTTTCATACCAACAAACTCAATGACCTTGAGCAAATTAATTACTCTTTCTGAATCTCAAGTACTTCATCTATAAGACAGAAGTAAGTTTTGTTTTTGTTTTATTTCTGTATCCAACTTACAGCTCAGGCAATGAGAAAGAAAATATTATGTAAGCATAACATTGTGCCCATATTAGATGAAACTATCCCTAATAACTCTAGATGATACTAATTCTTTTTGTTCTAAATTTGCTTTGCTTGTTTTTATTAAAAATGATTTTAATCCTCTTGAGAATTACTATTATACTTGTAGGATATAACACATATTCAATATACACCTTTTGAATATTTAAAGCCATCTCAAAATTTTAACAAGTAAGATATAATGTGCTCAGCTATTATAGGTTTTTTAACTTAATAAAAGTACACAGGGATTTCCTACTTCTTCATTAGTTCATTATTCTGGTTATTTATGCTGACTCTTTGACTCAAATCTGTTTTGTTATATTTGCTTTATAACACTGAGGCTGGAATTCTGCAAATTGTTATGATTCCTACATTCACTTAGCAGCTGGTTTCCACCTACTTTCTTGCCAATAGGAGGCAGTAGCAGGAGATCAGAAGGCTGGAAGAAGAAAGGAATTTTTTATTTCTGGCTATCTAAGTGTTGCACCTGCCAGTTGTTGACACTTGCCTCTAGTCTAGGATTGTTTGTTAGCATCTTTTGATATCTGGTATTATCTATTATTCCTTTTTGATTTCAAGGCCTTATCTCCTCCCCATCATTGTTTTTATGCTCTCCCTCATAATACCTTAGAAACTGATTTCTTCTGTTTGGAAAACCAGTGGTGTAGTTTCTATTTCTTAACTGGACCTTCAATGAAACATTCATACAAGATGGTCTTTACAGAGATTAAGTAAAATCACAGTAATATAATTAACAAAAATCACATACATGATTTTTAAAATCAAAAGAAGCCCCAGAAATTTATATAATTTCTGTGTGAAATCTTGTCTTATAAGGCAAAAGTATAAGTGAAAGTCAATGCTATATGTATACTATATACTAAAGGTGATTTGCCTTATAAATAAGCTGTACACAGAATAAGGCAAAGCTTACTTGTTTAATGCAAACCAGCTAGTTTTCTTTTTGAAATCGGTTCACCATTAGATATTGTGTGCAGGGAAATCAGTTGAATCTTTTTAGCAACTTAACTCTTCAATTATCTCATATCAGCATTACTGTTTTCATTATCCACATTGGAGTTGTTCCAAGAATATCTATCAATGAATTTTCTTTGAATACCTCATAATTTCCATATTAAAAATAACATTTTCTTTGCATCTTAAACTGTGAGCATCTTATAAGAAAATTCATCCAGTGGACATTCAGCATGTCTCCCCAAATAAATTATCAAGGTAAAATGAAATATTATTATATGCACTCTCCATTCAATAACACTGCTTTCCAGAAAGGAAATCAATATTGTTACATGAATTTAAAAAAATCCAAAACAAGCATAAACAAAAACAATAAAGTCTTAATTTGAATTTAAATGTATATCACTTTTCAGTGGACTAAATCATTTATTTACATATTCTGAGAAAGTTCAAATTCATCAAAGATTGATATATGGAGTATCATATTTTTTTCCTATTTTGAAAACTGCTTACACATATTGCCACTTTCTAGAGCTCATCATATTGGGTCTTGCATGTTCACAGAAGATCATGAAAATTTTGATATAGCAAAACAGATGATTGAAGAATGCTCTCACTGAAGATAACTGATATTAGATAAAGAATAACTTCTTAGTGCATTGCTCAGCAGGTAATAAAGGGTTTATTCTCAAGAACCCCCCCAAGAACAAACAAACAAAAAGTAAACTATGATCTATCACCAGAGCTGGCTGTGGTTGCTGGTAACACTGAAATCAGAATGGTGAAGTTGAGGTCCAATCAATGGTAGAATATAACTTCTCATGCCACAGAATATTAAGTAACCCTGATACCAAACCATGAAGCAAGTTTCAAAAATTTTCAAATAACCATAGGATTATGTAGCCTCACTAAAATGCAATTAAAATACAAATAAAAGATAAAAATATACATTTAAATATTGGTACCTGTATATTTAGAAAGAATAAGCTATTTTTACCAAGGAACTTGTGGGTTAAAGAAAAGTTTATAATGAAAGCTTTAAGTATTTGGATCTGAATAATAATGAAAATATTACATATAATAAGATAGTTACAAAATTATGAAGTTAGGGGTCTGATGGATTCTCTAACCAAAATAAATAACAATTTATTTGGAGAAAATTATTTAAAAAAATAAGAATTTAATGTCTCTGGGAATTGTCCTAAGAGCATATAAATAGAGAAAGTTTCATTCAAAATATTCACTAAATCTCAGTAAGAATGAGACTCTGTAGCACTTCAGTCATGACTCACTCTCTCACCATTTCCTTCCCTACACTATGGAAGTTATAGAAACTTTTCCTAGGAAGCTCTACTCTTGTTAGGTGTGACAATGAGGACAGGACACCCTTTATTCCAAATCCCACTGTGGAGTAACAGTTTCATTCTGGGAGGGCAGACCAGTGGTACTTCTCATTTTCCAAAGATCATGTTGCTGAAGATATATTCCAGGTAAGAGCTACTGAAAGATTAAGAGATCTGGAACTCCCTTCCTCCACCCAGCATTCATTGGGCAGAAGCTCTGCCCTAGGTGTAGCCAGCCACCAATATTGGGTTGTAGTTCCTCTAATCCAACTCACTCTCTGAAGTTCCTTGCTGAATGAGGAAGCCTAAAAGACTAGAAACCATTGCTTCATCACCTTGACAGCTCTACTTTAAGGAACTACTTTATATGGGACAAAGCATGGAGAATAGATGCCTAAGGTTACTGTAAAAAATAATGGATATCTTGGAGGTGAACAATTAGGAAGACACTCACAGCTTCATGAAACAAGCATACATTAGAGTAACCAGAAATGTAACAGAAAAAAACTAAGGAAAGAAAGAGACAAAAGAGCTATTATGAGATCACAGTCAATAGTGGAGGTGGGAAAAGCTATGTGTATATGGTAGGCTGTCCCCACTCAAGAGTAATCACATCAGGACATAAGTATGCTTGAAAACATTGCTACATTCACAACAGTCAACACAGGACAGAATTTTCACTCACACAAAGAGATTAAATGTAAACTCTGACCAATCACTGATGGAATAATAAGCTACTTTTACTGAGAGATGACTGCTAGGAAGCTAGGTTTAAAAATAAAATTGTGCTAGCCACGGCAGTCTGTAAAATTATACTCAGCATGGCATTTTGGCACACATGCTATGTGTGTGCCAAAGCTAACACTTTCAGAATCCATCAGAAAGTAAACCTCTAAGATATTACTCAGTGACTGAATGTGGGGGCAAAAAACATAAACTCCTCTAGGAGTTTTATAGTTTCTGGTCTTATGATTAGATCTTTGATCCATTTTGAGTTTATTTTTGTGTATGGTGTTATAAAGTGTTCTAGTTTCATTCTTTTACAAGTGGCTGTCCTCTTTTCCCAGCACCACTTGTTAAAGAGATTGTCTTTTCTCCATTGTATATTCTTGCCTCCTTTGTCAAAGATAAGATGTTCATAGATGTGTGGATTTATCTCTGGGCTTTCTATTTTGTTCCATTGATCTATATTTCTGTCTTAGTGCCAGTACCATACTGTCTTAATGAATGTGGATTTGTAGTATAGCCTAAAGTCAGGTAAGTTGATTCCTCCAGTTCCATACTTCTTTCTCACGATTGCTTTGGCTATACGAGTTTTCATATATTTCCATACAAATTGTGAAATTATTTGTTCTAATTCTCTGAAAAAGACCTCTGGTAGCTTGATAGGAATTGCACTGAATCTATAGATTGCTCTGGGTAGTATACTCATTTTCACTATGTTGATTCTTCCAACCCATGAACATGGTATATTTCTCCATCTATTTGTGTCCTCTTTGATTTCTTTCATCAGTGTTTTATAGTTTTCTATATATAAGTCTTAGAGGAAACATAGGCAAAACACTCTCTGACATAAACCAAAGCAGGATCCTCTATGACCCACCTCCCAGAATATCGAAAATAAAAGCATGAATAAACAAATGGGACCTAATTAAAATTAAAAGCTTCTGCACAACAAAGGAAAATATAAGCAATGTGAAAAGGCAACCTTCAGAATGGGAGAAAATAATAGTCAATGAAGCAATGGACAAACAATTAATCTCAAAAACATATAAGCAAGCCCTGCAGCTCCATTCTAGAAAAATAAATGATCCAATCAAAAAGTGGGCCAAAGAGCTTAACAGACATTTCTCCAAAGAAGACATAAAAATGGCTAACAAACACATGAAAAGATGCTCAACATCACTCATTATCAGAGAAATGCAAATCAAAACCACAATGAGGTACCACTTTAAACCAGTCAGAATGGCTGCCATCCAAAAGTCTACAAGCAATAAATGCTGGAGAGGATGTGGAGAAAAGGGAACCCTCTTACACTGTTGGTGGGAATGCAAACTAGTACAGCCACTATGGAGAACAGTGTGGAGATTCCTTAAAAAACTGCAAATAGACCTGCCATATGACCCAGCAATCTCACTGCTGGGCATACACACCGAGGAAACCAGAATTGAAAGAGACACGTGTACCCCAATGTTCGTCGCCGCATTGTTTACAATAGCCAGGACATGGAAACAACTTAGATGCCCATCAACTGACGAATGGATAAGAAAGCTGTGGTACATATGCACAATGGAATATTACTCAGCATTAAAAAAAAATCATTTGAAGCAGTTCTACTCAGGCGGACGGAACTGGAGCCTATTATCCAGAGTGAAGTAAGCCAGAAGGAAAAACAACAATACAGTATACTAACACATATATATGGAATTTAGAAAGATGGTAACGAGAACCCTGCATGCGAGACAGCAAAGGAAATGGAGATGTATAGAACAATCTCGTGCACTCTGTGGAAGAGGGCAAGGGTAGGATCATATGAGAGAATGGCATTGAAACATGTAAGTTATCATAGGTGAAATCTATTGCCAGCCCAGGTTTGATGCTCGGGACTGGTGCACCAGGATGACCCAGGGGGAGGGAATCAGGAGGGAGGAGGGAGGGGGTTTTGGAGGGGGAGCATATATATACCCATTGCGGATTCATGTCAATGTATAGCAAAACCAACACAATAAAGTAAAGAAAATTAAAAAATAAAATAAAATTTCAAGCCATAAATAAAAGAAAATTGTTTGCTGTTATGTGATATTGATGTGAAATTTAATTGAATTCTTAAAAAACACCCTAAGTTTGTTTCTGAAGCTTAGAAATCTATCTTTGGATGAATCTGTCTTTGGATGAAGATCAGATGCCTCATGATCTGCATCCAGGACTGGAAAAAGACATAATTTAAGGGGCTGTCTCCAACCTGGATAAAAATTCTTTTTATCAGGAGAAACTACACTACACCAGGATGAGAAGATGACAGCATCAGAGGCAGACAGCTTGCCTAAGATGCTCGACCTGATTCGTATGATCCTTTATAATGTTTTCTTGACTTCTTAGACCTTTGTATATAAATCAAATGCTTTTCTGTTATAGGCCTGATCGTATACTAGTTTTAGATATCAATCCAATTGTTGGGTTTGTGGCCAATTACTTGTATCTACTTCTGGGTTACCTTGGTAAATGTTGGCTGGCTATGTTATTTGTATTTCACCTGTTTTACATGATTGCCCTTTCTTACACTGAAAAAAAAAAAAAACACAAACATAAACTCCTCCAGCTGTGATAACTCCCTCCAAGGCACACACACATTCAACAGGAAAGGGTTAAAATTCAAACTTCTTAAGGGAGTTTAAGGACTCCTTTGACCAATAATAAATGGCTTATGCTGATCCAGAAGTAACCCCTCGGTAACCAGACTTAAAGATACAAATGAAGGGGAAAATTCTGGCTAGGATAACAGAGCTTACACAATGGAAGGGAAATAGACATCTTGGAAGTTGTTCATCCAAGTCGATAACAAATAAGTGACCAAATCATATATATATATACATGCACACACACACACATAACTCAACAACAAAAATCAAATAATGTGATTAAAAATTAGGCAAAAACCTTTAATAGGCATTTCTCCAGTGATGATATACAAATGGTCAACAAGCATATAAAAAGATGTTCGAGAGTTCAAGATAAGTAATCATCAGATAAATGCAAATAAAAACCACAGTAAAATATCACCTCGTGTCATCACGATAGCTAATAAAAAAAAAGAAAATAAAGTGTTGATGATGTAAGGAAATTAGAATGCTTGTGGAGTGTTGGTGGGGTGATAGAATAGTGTATACAGTATGGAGTGTATGGAAAACAGTATGGACTTTCCTCAAAAATTAAAAATAGAACCAACATATCACCTAGCAATCTGGTATATATCCAAAATATTTGAAAGCAGGATCTTGAAGAGATATTTGTATACTCATGTTCCTAGCTATACTATTTACAATAGCCAAGAGGTGGAAGAAACCCAAATGCTCATTGATGGATAAATGGATAAACAAATGTCTATGAATAGGCCTAAAAAAGGAAGCAAACTTTGTCACATCCTGTGAGTAATCCTTGAGGATATTGTGCTAAGTGAAATAAGCCAGTCACAAAAAGACAAATACTGTGTGATTCTGCTTATATATATATAAAGTTGTCAAATTCAAGGAAATAGAAAGTGAAATGGTGGTTACCAGAAGCTGGCAAGGCTGGCGAGTGTATGGGATATTATTGTTTAATTAATATGGAGTTTCAGGCTTGCAAGATAAAACAGTTAGGAGATGCTTTTAACAACAATGTAAATACACTTAACGCTACTGAAAACTACACTTCAAATAGTTAAGATGGTAAATTTTATGTTATGTGTTTTTCTAACCACAATTAAATAAACTATGATGATAATTCCCTGGTGGCTCACATGGTAAAGAATCTGCCTGCAATGCAGGAGAGCTGGGTTGGGAAGATCCCCTGGAGGAGGGCATGGCAATCCACTCCAGGATTCTTGCCTGGAGAATCCCCACCGACAGAGGAACCTAGAGGGCTACAGTCTATGGGATCACAAAGAGTCGAACACAACTGAACAACTAAGCACAAAAAAAAGACTATGATGATAATTAAGCACTAGAAAATTACAATCATAAACAAAAAAAATTGAGAAACAGTCAATGAAACAGAAAAGTATGGCACATTCACAAGAATAAAAAATAGGCTATAGAAACTACCTTTGTCTCTTCAGCAAGTGGTGTTGGGAAGGTTTGACAGCTGTATATAAATCAATGAAGTTAGAACACACCCTCACACCACACACAAAAATAAACTCAAAATGGCTTAAAGATAAGCATGAGACATGACACCATAAAACTCCAAGAAGAGAACATAGGCAAAACATTCTCTGACATGAATCATACCAATATTTTCTTAGATCACTCTCCCAGAGCAAAAAAAAAAAAAAGCAAAAACAAAACTAAATAAATGGGACCTAATTAAACTTAAAAGCTTTTGCAGGAAACCATACAAAAATGAAAAGACAACCTACATAATGAAAGAAAATAGTTTCAAATGATGCTACAGACAAGGCTTTAATCACCAAAATATACAAACAATGACAAAATAACATACATACAACTCAACAACAACAACAAAAAACAACCTAATAGAAAAATGAGCAGATGATCTAGATAGACATTTATCCAAAGAAGACGTACAGATGGCCAGTAGGCACATAAAAAGATGCTCAACATCACTAATTTTAGAGGAATGTAAATCAAAACTATAGTGAGGTACTACCTCACACTGATTAGAATAGCCATCAATAAAAAGTCTACAAATAATAAATGCTGGAGAGGGTGTGGAGAAAATGGAAGCACTTCTACACTGCTGGTAGGAATGTAAGTTGGTACAGTCATTATGGAAAACAATATGGAGGTTCCTCAGAAAACTAAAAATAGGATTACCATACGATACAGCAATTTTACTCTGAGAATATACCTGGACAAAATAATAATTCAAAAAAAATACATGTTCATAGTAGTGCTATTCACAATAACCAAACCATGGAAACATCCTAAATGTTCATTGACAGATGAATGGATAAAGAAGTGGTACACATATACAATGAAATACTACAAGTTATTAATAAGAATAAAATGACATTTGCAGTAACATGGATGCAACTAGAGATTATCATACTAAGTGAAGTAAGAAAGAGTAAGACAAACACCATTTGATGTCATGTATATACGGAATCTAAAATATGGCGTGAATTAACCCACAAATCAGAAACAGACTTATAGACATAGAGAACAGATATGTGTTTGCAAAGGGGGAGAGTAAGAGGCATAGGGATGAATTGGGAGTTTGGCATTGGTAGATGAAAACTATTACATTAAGAATGAATACATAACAAAGTCCTACTGTATAACATAGGGAACAATATTCTATATCCTATGATAAACAAAAAAGGAAAAGAATGTAAAAAATGAATATGCATATGTGTATAACTGAGTCTCTTTGCTGTATAGCAAAGATTGGCACAGCTTTGTAAATCAACTATACTTCAATTAAAAAAACAAAAGAAAAGAAACTACCTTTGAAAAGGTGCAGTGATTAACTTGGCATAAAAAGACTTCAAAGAAACTACTATAAATATGTTCAAAGAACTAAAAGAAATCATGAATAAATAACTAAAAGAAGCTCTGATAACTATTAAAAGAAGCTATGATAACTATGACTCTTGAGAGTCCCTTGGACTGCAAGGAGATCCAATCAGATCATCCTAAAGGAAATCAGTCCTGAATCTTTATTGGAAGGACTGATGCCGGAGCTGAAGCTTCGATACTTTGGCCACCTGATGTGAAGAACTAATTCATTTGAAAAGACGCTGATATTGGGAAAGATTGAATGCAGGAGGAGAAGTGGACAACAGAGGATGAGATGGTTGGATGGCATCACCGACTCAATGGACATGAGTTTGAGTTACTCCAGGAGTTGGTGATGAACAAGGAGGCTTGTCTTGCTGCAGTCCATGGGGTCGTAAAGAGTCAGACATGACTGAGTGGCTGAACTGAACTGATGATAACTATCTTATACAATAGAGAATATCAATAAAGAGATAGAAATTGTTTAAAAGAAGTTACTGAAAATTTAATGAGACAAAATTTAAGTCAAGTGTAACAATGGTAGATTTGAGGTAGACTAAAAAGAATTTTCAAACTTGAAGATCATTCAATAGAGATAATGTAATCTGAAAAACAGAGAATGAACAAAATTGAAAAAAGTCACAGAACTGTGGGACAAGCACAAAAACATACATTTACAAAGAGTACCAGAGACTGAGCCTCAATCCCTGCATCGGGAAGATTTCTTGGAGAAGGAAATGGCAACCCACACCAGTATTCTTACCTGGAAAATCCCATGGACAGA
The DNA here is from genome assembly GCA_007570785.1 of Antilocapra americana. Taxonomy (NCBI): domain Eukaryota; kingdom Metazoa; phylum Chordata; class Mammalia; order Artiodactyla; family Antilocapridae; genus Antilocapra; species Antilocapra americana. Next base: position 105,631 of record ML661219.1, read on the forward strand.
AAAGCCTGGCAGGCTACAGTCCATGGGGTTACAAAGAGTTGGACATAACTGATTGACTAACACACACTAACAGTATCAAAAGAACAGGAGAACGAGAAAAGAAGATAAAACGTTTTAAAAAATGACTGAAACCTTCCCAAATTTGATGAAAAACATTAATCTGTACATCCAAGTCACCCAAAACCTTCAAGTGTAATAAAAGTCAAAATATACATTTCCAGACACTTCTTAGTCAAAAAGTTGAAAGCCAAAGATAAAGAGAAAAATCTTAAATGCAATATTTTTTAAAAATAAATCAAATATAAGGAAACTCCAATACAATAAAGACTGACTTATCAGAACCAAGGAAAGCCAAAAGAAAATGGGAGAACATATTCAAAATGCTGAAAGAAAGAAAAAAATCTGTAACATAAGAATGTCATAACCAGCAAAACTAACTTTCAGAAATGAAGGTAAAAGAAATTCCTAGTTGTTTTTTTTTTCAATCTGAGAAAAATAATTGCTTGCTGATAATTACAATGGTATGATCACTCACCTAGAGCCAGACATCCTGGAATGTGAAGTCAAGTGGGCCTTAGGAAGTATCACTATGAACAAAGCTAGTGGAGGTGATCGAATTCCAGTTGAGCTATTTCAAATCATAGAAGATAATGCTGTGAAAGTGCTGCACTCAGTATGTAAGCAAATTTGGAAAACTTGGCAAAGGCCATAGGACTGGAAAAGGTCAGTTTTTATTCCAATCCCAAACAGAGGCAATGCCAAAGAATGCTTGAACTACCACACAGTTGCACTCATCTCACACGCTAGTGAAGTAGTGCTCAAAATTCTCCAAGCCAGGCTTCAGCAATACGTGAACCATGAACTTCCAGATGTTCAAGGTGGTTTTAGAAAAGGGAGAGGAACCAGACATCAAATTGCCAACATCTGATGGATCATCAAAAAAAGCAAGAGAGTTCAAAAAAAAAAAAAAAACCATCTATTTCTGCTTTACTGCCTATGCCAAAGCCTTTGACTGTGTGGATCACAATATACTGTGGAATATTCTGAAAGAGATGGAAATATCTGACCACCTGACCTGCCTCTTGGGAAACCTGTATACAGGTCAGGAAGTAACAGTTAGAACTGGGCATGAAACAGCAGACTGGTTCCAAATAGGAAAAGGAGTACGTCAAGGCTGTATATTGTCACCCTGCTTGTTTAACCTATATGCAGAATACATCCTGAGAAATGCTGGGCTGGAGGAAGCACAAGCTGGAATCAAGATTGCCAGGAGAAATATCAATACCCTCAGATATACAGGTTATGATAGAAAGCAAAGAAGAACTAAAAAGCCTCCTGATGAAAGTGAAGGAAGAGAGTGGAAAAAGTCAGACTAAAACTCAACATTTAGAAAACTAAGATCATGGCATCCGGTCCCATCATTTCATGGCAAATAGATGGGGAATCAATGGAAACGGTGGCAGACTTTATTTGCAGGGGGCTTCTGAAACACTTCTGGGGATTAATTGCTTCCCCTTCTTCCAGCTTCTGTACACCTTAGATAAGACCCCTTGGAAACCTAATAACTGTATATGGCCCAGGTACTATGCTCTCATTCTGCCATATCCTTCTTTGACCTCCCCATGTGGTCCATCAATCATGTTGTGCATGTTTCCCAAGACATGTTAGCAATAAACTTCTCTTTTCCAATTTATCTTTTGATCTTTGTTTACCTGGTTCACCACTTAACGTTCCTGTGTTCTATTTTAAAACATTACAATAGAGACATTTGGGAAATTACCAGTTTTTGCTATCACAAGTGGTGGGCCTATGACCTGCTATAGGCCTGTTATGCACCTGCTACATATACAAGAATTTTATGCACTTGTTACATATACAAGAGTTTCTCAAAGAGCACTGTTCTTTAAAAACTTTTGCTCTTATACTCACTGAAAAAATTATTACAACTCTTTAGTTTTCAATAATTACAGAATCACAGGAAGTTGAAAATATGGAAATGAGCCCCATAGAGTTTTACTCAGTTTTCCCCAGTTATTCAACTTGAGTAACTATAGTACAGTATTAAAATCAGGAAATTGGCATTGATATAATGTGTGTGTAGTTCTTTGTCACGTCATTACAGTTGTAGATTCATTTCATTACTCTTGAAATGCAAATACAGAATTACTCTATTAGTAAAAAATCTCCCTCATATAACCATTTTATATACATCTTCATATCTTCTAGCCTAGTACTTAACCCCTGGCAATTAATCTGTTATACTTTTCCATAATTTTATCATTCTGAGCTAAGTGCTAAGTGAAGTCGTCCAGTCGTGTCCGACTCTTTGCGACCCCATAGGCTACCCCTGTAGCCTACCAGGCTCCTCTGTCCATGGGATTTTCCAGGCAAGAATACTGAAGTGGGTTGCCATTTCCTTCTCCAGGAGATCTCCCGAACCAGGGATTGAACCTGGGTCTTCTATATTGTAGGCAGATGCTTTACTGTCTGAGCCACCAGGGAAGTCATTCTGAGAATGCTATTAAAAGCAAGCAGAACCTACTTGCCAGAACCTACTAACCTACTGAAGTTGGCTGTTTAAAAATTCACTATAGGGGTCAGTCAGAATACACTTTCGCAGTGAGGAAAGTAGGGAAAAGCAGGAGCCACCAGGGGTCTGAAATAAAAAAAGAAAGTCACCATAAGGTCCTTGAGATTCATCAAAGTTGGGTGTATCAAGATTTTATTCCTTTGTGTTTCTAGGCTGCAAGTTATAGAATGTACACAGTTGGTTTAAAAATTCACTTATTGTGGGACATTTTTTTTTGTTTCCAGTTTTTGACTAATACAAACAAGAAAGTTTTTAATTATCATGTGCAGTTTATGTGTGCCTTTTTATTTCTCTGGGATAAATGCAGAAGAGCACATTTGTTGAGTATCAAGCAGAAAGGTCCATCTACTGATTCCAAATGATGATTCCCATTGTATGGAGGATGGCAGAGATCATAATGATGCCAACCATCAGAAAAAGGAGCCCGCAGACCTGGCATTTTCTACAAGTTCAGAGTGGCCAAAGAAGACTTGGCACATAAGGTTTTATGAACATAAAGAAGAAACACAGTGATATCACTGTCTGTAGTGTGAAGCGACTCAGCAGCAGCAGCAGCAGCAGCAGCAGAAGCGTGTGCTAATCTCCCATGGTCAGCAGATAACTCCTCATAGCCAACACAGAAAGATGGACTGCATGCACACTTCTTGGGCCACAGGTGATTACTCTGTCTGCTTTCCTGGGTGCCTGATGTACTGATAGGGCTGGCCAGGTGCCACATGCCACACATGCTTAAGAAATTCAAGGAAGTTCACCGAATACTTGTAACAAGAGGAAACACTTATGCTAATAAGGAAGAAAAATCTGGGGCCAAGCTACAACTGGCACCCAGTTTCTATATAGGGGAATGTTCTAGACTCAGGGCACTGATTGGGAATTCCCTCAGAGGCAGCGGGTCACCCCATGGCTGTTTCCCAAATTTGGATCATAATTAATGTTGCCTTTCAGTTTAAACAGAAAGCAACATTGTTATAAAAATTAGTACTAGTTTGTACTCCTTGTGTATCACCCAAGTTTGTTTTCAAGCAACAATTTTAATGTCCCATTAGATTATAGTTATAGGCATTTTCACAAATAAAGTATTTTCTTTAACTTAATTAGCTTTATTGATGTATAATTCACATACTGTACAATTCACCCATTTAAAGTGTATAATTTATATTTTTAGGATATTAACAATATTATTCATATATTGACATAATCTGAATTTTGAGCAGTTTAATCACCCTTAAAGAAACTTAGTAAACACTCCTGTTACCCTCTACAACCCACCCTCATAACTTAGCAACTAATATAATTTCTGCACTAATCTGACTTCCACCTTTAGGCATATGCATATTCTGGACATTTCGTATATGTTGAATCAAACAATAAGTAGTGCTTTGTTACTGACTTCTTTCAGTTAATATAGTGTTTTCAAGCTTCATCAGTGTTTTAGCATACATCAATATCCTATTAATACATTCTTTTTTATGGTTAAATGATATTACATTGGAAAGGTGTATCATATTTTGTTTAACCATTCATCAGTTGATGGCTTTTAGGGCTTTTTCCACTTTCTGTGTTACAAATAATGCTGCTAAGATAATTTCTGTATGAATTTATTTTTGTGGCAGTGTTTTCAATTTTTTTTTACTATTAATATATACATAGGTGTGAAATTGCTAGGGCACATGTTAACTTTATGTTTAACTATTTGAGCCACTGCCAGATGTTTTCCAAAGTGAATGCGAGAGTTTACATTCTAATCTGTAGTATATGATGGTTTCGATCCCCATATTCTCAAAAAACTTGATGGGTCTATTGATGATTAGCCATCCCTAGTAGATGTGGAGTAGTGGTTTTGATGTTTTTCCTTGACGATTAATGATGTTGAATATCTGCTCATAAATGGGATATCTACATATCTTCTTTGGAGAAATGCCTCTTCAGATTCTTTGCAAATTTTTAAATCGTGTTATTTTTTTGTGTGTTGTTTTAAAGTTTCTCTATATATTCCAGATGCACAGTGCTTAATAAATATATAGTTAGATTTTTTTTTCATTCTTTGGACTTTTTTCACTTCTTGAATGCTGTCCTTTGAAGCAAAAAGGTATCCATTTTGATAAATTTCAATTTATCTTTTTTTAAAATTATTTTTGGCTGTGCTTTTGTGTCATCTCTAAGAAGTTTTACCTAACCTAAGATTATGGAGATCCATTTCTCTATTTTCTTCTAAGAGTGTAATTGGTTTAGTTCTCACATTTAGATCTATGATACATTTTGAGTCATTTTTGGGTCATGTTGTGAGGAATCGGTCAAAATTCATTCTTTTGCATGTGGATGTACAGTATTCCCAGAACTATTTGTTGAAAAAAAAAAAACTATTCTTTATCCATTGAATGATTTTGGCACCTTAGAGAAATATCGATTGACCAGAAATGATAGGGTTTATTTCTGATCTCTCAATTCTATCCTATTGACCTATATATTCATTTTATGTCAGTACCACAGTGTCATAATTATGGTAGTTTTGTAATAAATTCTGGAATTCAGATGTTGGAGTCTTCCAATAGTGTTCAGTTTCAAGAGTGTTTAGGCTACTATAGGTCTCTTGAGTGCTCATGTGATTATTGGGAACTACTTGTCATTCTCTTAAAATACACAAATTGAAATTTTGATGGGAATAACATTCAATTTGGAGTAGATTTGGAAGAATTGTGACCTAAATATTAAATCTTCTAATTCATGAACATGGACTTCTTTCCATGTGTTTTGTACTTTGTCCTTTTCTATGACAACTTTTTGAGGTTTTCTGAGTATACATACTACACTTCTTTTTTTTTTTCAATTTATTCTTATATATTTTATCATTCTTGATGTTGTTAAAACGAATTTTTTACTTAATTTCATTTTTGAATTTTTCATCACTTGGATACATAAACACAATTGATTTTACATACCCAATTTGTGTTCTGAATTTTGCTGAATTTATTTCTTCAATATTTTTCATAGATTTTTTTTGATGTTCAGTTGCTCAGTTGTGTCAAAATATTTGCGATCATATGGACTACAGCCCACCAGTCTTCCCTATCCTTCACCATCTCTCGGACCTTGCTCAAACTCGTGTCCATTGAGTCAGTGATGTCTTGCAACCATCTGATACTCTGTTTCCCCCTTCTCCTTGTGCCTTCAACATTTCCCAGCATCAGGGTCTTTTCCAGTGAGTCGACTCTTCACATGAGATGGCCAAAATATTGGAGCTTCAGCTTCAGCATCAGTCATTCCAATGAATATTCAGGGTTGATTTCATTTAGAACTGATTGATTTGATCTCCGTGCTGCCCAAGGGGACTCTCAACAGTGTTCTCCAATACCACAGTTCAAAAAGATCAATTATTTGGTGTTCAGCTTTCTTTATGGTCCAACTCACACATTCATACATGATTACTGGAAAAACCATAGCTTTGACTAGACAGACCTTTGTAGGCAAAGAAATGTCTTTGCTTTTCAATAGACTGTCTAGGTTTGTCATAGCTTTACTCCAAAGAAGCAAGCATCTCTTAATTTCATGGCCGCAATAACCATCTGCAGTGATTTTGGAGCCCAAGAAAATAAAGTTTGTCACTGTCTCCAATTTTTCCCCATCTATTTGTCATGAAGTGATGGGACCAGATGCCATGATCTTTATTTTTTGAATGTTGATTTTTAAGCCATCTTTTTCACTCTGCTCTTTTCCATTCATCAAGAGGCCTTTTAGTTCCTCTTCACTTTCTGCTATAAGGGTGGTGTCATCTGAGCATTTGAGGTTATTGATATTTCTCCCAGCAATCTTGATTCCAGCTTGTGCTTCATCCATATTGGCATTATGCATGACGTACTCTGCATATAAATTAAATAACCAAGGTGACAATATACAGCCTTGCCATACTCCTTTCCCAATTTGGAACCAGTCCATTGTTGCATATCTGCTTCTAACTGTTGCTTCTTGACATGCCTACAAGTTTTTTGGGAAACAGGTAAGGTGGTCTGGTATTCCCAACTGTTTAAGAATTTTCCAGTTTGTTGTGATCCACACAGTCAAATGCTTCATCATAGTAAATGAAAGAACTGCTTTTACATTAATTGTCTTGCTTTGTCTACAATCCAGCAGGTATTAGCAATTTAATCTCTGGTTCCTCTGTCTTTTCTAAATCCAGCTTGTACATCTGGAAGTTCTCAGTTCACTTAAGGTTGAAGCCTATCTTGGAGGATTTTGAGCATGACCTTGCTAACATATGAAATGAACACAACTGTGCAGTAGTTTGAACATTCTTTGGCATTGCCCTTCTTTGAGTTTGGAATGAAGACTGACTTTTTCCAGTCCTGTGGCCACTGCTGAGTTTTCCAATTTTGTTGGTATATTGAATGCAGTACTTTCACACCATCATCTTTTAATATTTGAAATAGCTCACCTGGAATTTCATCACTTCCACTAAATTGGTTCATAGTAATTCTTCCTAAGGTCCACTTGACTTCACAGTCCTGAATGTCTGTCTCTAGGTGAGTGATCACCAGGTCATTAAGATCTTTTTTGTATAGCTCTTCTGTGTATTTTTGCCATCTATTCTTAATATCTTCTGTTTTTGTTAGGTCCATAACTTTTCCTTCCTTTATTGTGCCCATCTTTGCATGAAATGTTCCCTTGGTATCTCTAATTTTCTTGAAGAGATCTCTAATCTTTCTCATTCTATTTTCTTCTATTTTATTGCACTGTTCACTTAAGAAGCCTTTCTTATCTATTCTTGCTATAGATTTATTAGGATTTTTAATTGAAGCATACTGAATTTTCAATTTTGTCTTCATTTCAAGAGTTCAGCAAAATAATTCATATATATATAATCTTTTTTCCATTATAGATACTACAATATATTGAATATAGTTCCATTGTTATATAATGGGTTTTTATTGTTTGTCTATTTTGTATATAGTAATGTGTATATGTTTATCTCAACCTCCTGATTCATCTTTGTTGCCCACCACTATTACTTTTGGTAATCCTAAGTTTGTTTTCTGTTTCTGTAAGTCTATTTCTGTTTTGTAAATAAATTCATTTTTATCTCTTTTTTTTTTTAGATTTCACATATAAGTGATATCCTATGATATTTGTCTTTATCTGGTTTACTTCACTTAATATGATAGCCTCTAGGTCTATCCATGTTGGAATAAATGGCATTATTTCTCTCCTTTTTAAGGCTGAGTAATATTCTATTATATATTTACCTCTCTCTCTCTCTCTCTCTCTCTCTCTGTCTCGTGTGTGTGTGTGTGTGTGTGTGTGTGTGGTACTAGTGGTAAAGATCCTGCCAGAAGATGTAAAACATGCCAGTTCAATTCCTAGGTCAGGATGATTCCCTGGAGGAGGGCGTGGCAATCCACTCCAGTGTTCTTGCCTGGAGAGTACCATGTATGGAGGAGCCTGGCAGGCTATGGTACATAATGTTGCAGAGTTGGACATGACTAATGCAACTTAGGATGCATGTACATATGTAAAATATCTTTCTTATCTATCCTTCTGTTGATGGACATTTAGGTTGCTTTTACGTCTGTGGTGAATCCCTTCAGTCGTGTCTAACCCTTTGCAACCCTATGGACTATAGTCTGCTAGGCTCTTCTTTCATTGGAATTCTCTAGGCAAGAATATTGGTGTGGGCACCCATGCTTCCCTCCAGGGGATCTTTCCAACCCAGAGACTTAATCCAAGTCTCCTGCATTGCAGGTGGATTCCTTACCCACTGAGCCACCTGGGAAGCACTATATATTGACTAACTGTAAATAGTGCTGCTATGAACATTGAGGTATATATATATTTGTGAATTATGGTTTTCTCTGGTTATATTCCCAAGAATGAGATTGCAGGATCATATGGTTATTCTATTTTCATTTTTTAAAGGAACCTCCATATTGTTCTCCATAGTAGCTACACTGAGTTTACATTCCACCAACAGTATACTGAGGTTCCTTTTTCTGCACACGCTCTCCAGCATTCATTATTTGTTGACTTTTAAGGATGACCATTAAGTGAAAGAAGAGAGTGAAAAAGTTGGCTTAAAATTCAATATTCAGAAAACTAAGATCATGGCATCTGGTCCCATCACTTCATGGCAAATAGATGTGGAGACAATGGAAACAGTGAGAAACTTTATTTTCTGGGGGTTTCTAAAATCACTGCAAATGGTGACCACAGCCATGAAATTAAAAGATGCTTGCTCCTTGGAAGAAAAGCTATGATCAACCTAGACAGTACATTTAAAAGTAGATACATTACTTTGCAACAAAGGTCCATCTAGTCAAAGCTCTGGTATTTTCAGTAGATATGTATGGATGTGAGAATTGGATTATAAAGAAAGCTGAGCATCAAAGACTGGATGCTTTTGAACTGTGGTGTTGGAGAAGACTCTTGTGAGTTCCTTGGACTATAAAAAGGTCAAACCACTTGATCCTGAAGGAAATCAGTCCTGAATATTTATTGGAAGGACTGATGCTGAAGCTGAAACTCCAATTGTTTGGCCACCTGATGTGAAGAACTGACACATTGGAAAATACCTTGATGCTGGGAAAGATTGAAGGTAGGAAGAGAAGGGGATGACAGAGGATGAGATGGTTGGATGGCATCACCAGCTCAGTGGACATGAGCTTGAGCATGATTCAGAGGTTGGTGATGGACAGGGAAGACTGGCATGCTGCAATCCATGGGGTTGCAAAGAGTCAGACAGGACTGAGTGAGTGAGCTAAACTGAATGATGACCATTTTGACTGGCCTGTGATACCTCAGTGAAGTTTTGATTTGTATTTCTCTAATAAGTAGTAATATTGAATATATTTTCATGTGCCTGTTGGCCATCTGTATGTCTTCTTTGAAGAAATATCTATTAGTTCTTCTGCCCATGTTTTCATTGGGTTTGTTTGTTTTATGTTAAGCTGCATGAGCTGTTTGTATATTTTGGAAATTAAACCCTTTATGGTAGCATCGTTTGCAAATATTTTCTCCCAGTCCATAGGTTGTCTTTTCATTCTGTTTATGGTTATCTTTGTTATGCAAAAGCTTTGAAATTTAATCACTCCCATTTGTTTCTTTTTGCTTTTATTTCCATTACTCTAGGAGATAGACCCATTAGGATTTTTCTTTTTTTTTTTTTAATTATTGTTTTAGCCATACATTGTTATGATATCACCATGGGTTTACATATGCTTCCCCTCCGGGTCCCCCCTCCCTCCTCCCTCCCCCCCGGGAAATCTCGCTGCACCAGTCCCGAGCATCAATCCTGGGCTGGCGATTGATTAGACACATGACAATTAACATGCTTCAATGCCCTTCTCCCATATCATCCCACCCTTACCCTCATCCACAAAGTCCACAAGTCTATTCTATACATCTGCGTTCCTTTTGTTGTCTCCCATGTTGGGTTCTCATTACTGTCTTTCTAAATTCCATATATATGTGTTAATATACTGTATTGTTGTTTTTGCTTCAAATGAATTTTTTTTTAATGCTGAGTAATATTCCATTGTGTATATATACCACAGCTTTCTTATCCATTCGTCAGTTGATGGGCATCTAGGTTGCTTCCATGTCCTGGCTATTGTAAACAATGCAGCGATGAACATTGGGGTGCACGTGGCTCTTTCAATTCTGGTTTCCTCGGTGTATATGCCCAGCAGTGGGATTGCTGGGTCATATGGCAGGTCTATTTGCAGCTTTTTAAGGAACCTCCACACTGTTTTCCATAGTGGCTGTACTAGTTTGCATTCCCACCAACAGTGTAAGAGGGTTCCCTTTTCTCCACATCCTCTCCAGCATTTATTGCTTGTAGACTTTTGGATGGCAGCCATTCTGACTGGTGTAAAGTGGTACCTCATTGTGGTTTTGATTTGCATTTCTCTGATAATGAGTGATGTTGAGCATCTTTTCATGTGTTTGTTAGCCATTTTTATATCTTCCTTGGAGAAATGTCTGTTAAGTTCTTTGGCCCACTTTTTAATTGGGTTGTTTATTTTTCTAGAATGGAGCTGCAGGAGTTGTTTGTAAATTTTTGAGATTAATTGTTTGTCTGTTGCTTCATTGGCTATTATTTTCTCCCATTCTGAAGGCTGTCTTTTCACCTTGCTTATAGTTTCCTTTGTTGTGCAGAAGCTTTTAATTTTAATTAGGTCCCATTTGTTTATTCGTGTTTTTATTTCCAATATTCTGGGAGGTGGGTCATGGAGTATCCCGCTTTGGGTTATGGCAGAGAGTGTTTTGCCTATGTTATCCTCTAGGAGTTTCATAGTTTCTGGTCTTATGCTTAGATCTTTGATCCATTTTGAGTTTATCTTTGTGTATGGTGTTAGAAAGTGATCTAGTTTCATTCTTTTACAAGTGGCTGTCCAGTTTTCCCAGCACCACTTGTTAAAGAGGTTGTCTTTTCTCCATTGTATATTCTTGCCTCCTTTGTCAAAGATAAGGTGTCCATAGATGCATGGATTTATCTCTGGGCTTTCTATTCTGTTCCAATGATCTATGTTTCTGTCTTTGTGCCAGTACCATACTGTCTTAATGACTGTGGATTTGTAGTATGACTGAGAGAAAATTTAAGTCAAATTGAGACTTATTTGTATGAAAGGCATAAGAGAAAGCAGCAAGCATTTTGAATGTTAACTTTCCTCTTGTCATCATCAGATCTTCTATAACTATTTTCAATGTATCTAGCTTTGATTCACCCACTTTTAAAGTACATTATTTAACCAAGCTGTGTGGCTATGCATTCATGTAAGCCACCTAACATTCCCTCTGGAAGAATATGAAACAAAGTTATAAAAACAAACATGAATACATGCTAAAACAGAGAGAGAAAAGTTGGTAGAACATGGTGAATAAATACTGAGATTAATGTACTATAAAGATCTTGGGAAAGAATTAAGATATATAGTGTGTAAGTTGCTAAAAGCAGACTATAAAGTCAGAATATGTTTCAAAGGAATCAGTTTTTCTGCCTGTTTGAAATAAGGATGTGGATTCACAGACAGGCTGGAACATTTAATTTTGTACTGTGCGATTATAAAAGAATGTTTGGGAGCAATAATTTTGGACATAACAAAACCTGTAAGGAAAAAATATATATATACATATATATATATACATATATGTATACATACATATATATATATATATATATATATAAGTGCATATATGCATTAAAAATATTAAAATAAAAGCAACAGTGCAAATTACAATTATAAAAGTGATGAAAGTACTAAGTCATCACTAATAATTATTGAAGAGAGTAGAAGACAGGAACACAGCAGGGTATTTAACCCTGAGGACAATGAATAGAATATAAAACAAAGCAATCAAATGGAAAAAGACAGCCATATAACTTTGAATTCATAAGAGGAAATGTGTGTTCAAGAGTATTTTCAAAAATGCTGATCTTTAAAATTTTTATATCTTAGACAATGCTTCCACTTAAAAAGAAAAAGTAAATTACTTACAATAACATTAAGACGTGAAAACATTTTACTGAAAATCTCAGTGGCCATTTTTAAACAAAGAAAACTGTTTCAGCAGCAATAATATTAATATTTGGTTTGTAAAGTGAAGTGAAATTCACTCAGTTGTGTTGAACTCTTTGCAGGCCCATGGACTGTAGCCTGCCCGGCTCCTTTGTCATGAAGATTCTTCAGGCAAGGATCCTGGAGTGGGTTACCATGCCCTCCTCCAGGGGATATTCTCAACTTAGGGATTGAACCCAGGTGTCCTGCATTGGAGGTAGATTCTATCAACTGAGCAACCAGGGAAGCCCAATATTAGGTATAATAATGATAAAAAAATAAGAATTTCATGTAAAGATTTTTCAGAAATGGAAAATGAAACTAAGAAATACAATATCATAGGGAAAAGTCCTTGGCTTCAGCAGGAATATACAGTCATAAAATTGTGAACATTAAAGATCAATTCTTCAAGCAGGCACTTTTGAAGAATATTAAGGAGCATAAAATAAGAAATGCAAAATACAGGAAACTTTTAATATATGAGCTTTGGCAATAACAAAGCCTAACTTCATGAAACATAATCATGTTATCTCTTCATTATGAATGGTTCAGATTCTGTGGTTAAGGAAAACATTATTTTTGATTAATAGTGTAGGTGAAATAAATTGCTGATTCAATCTAGCTCACTGTTATGAAATCAAGATGTATAAATATTGAAACAAATTTTCATTATCCATATTTCTTGCATATAAAAAATAACATGAATTATTTTCTCTCCAAATAACCTGTGCACTGTGAACTTTACAATCTCATATATATGTATAAGACTTATACATATATATGACTCAAAATAACATGATTTCCAATATCTGCTAGCATTAAATCCTTCAAAAACATCAAATACAAAGTTTGGATTAATCTGATATTTTTTAAATTTGTTTTTACTTTTTATTTACAAGCAATTTCAAATACAGAAAACTTTTAAGAATAAGAATAATGCAAAATATCTTGTAATAAACTACAATGCAATATAATCTGCAAAATAACTAAATCATTATGCTGTATACCTGAAACTAATGCAATATTATAAATCAAATATACGTTATTTCTCTAAAATGAGTAATGAGGAGAGGATAAAAAAGAATAATGCAAAAATATCAGTATGAACTTTACCAGTTTCACTAACGGTTAACATTTTCTCTATTTACTTTATCATTTGCTTTTTTTCTTCTCTCCTATTGCCCTCCATATATAGTATTTTTTTTTCAGAACATTTTGAGAGTAAGTTGTATACATCATGGACCTTCCACCTAAATACTTCAGTGTGTATATCTTAAGAATAAAAATCCTTTCTTAATTATCATAATAACATTTTCAATTTCAGTAAATTTACCGTTGAACTTATACTTTTATAAACCATGCCCAATTCACTTTGTGGCATATTATCCCTCTAGTACAGGATCCAGTACTTTTAATTAATTCTCTTTAATCCCCTTTTCTGGAACATTTTACAGCATTTTTGTTTATAATATTGACATTTTTGAAGTGCATAGTAACTTACCTTTTTAAAAAATCAAATAGTATTGACTTGGGCTTTATCTTATATTTTGTCATGAATGATTACATTTATGCATCTCCAGCAGAAATCTGTAAATGTGATGTCACATTTCTTCAAGGGTATCTCATCCAAAGGCAGATGAATTCCAACTGTACTATACTAAAGATGTTAATTTTGAGCACCCAGTTAAGTTGTGGTTCTAACTGTTCATCTAATTAACTACATCCAAACTCCATTCTATGGTAATAATTTTTCCCTTGTAACATATGCTATCTGTTGGGTGAATCTTTAAGATCATGTAAATATCCTGCTCTTCTTTAAACTTTCATTATAAAATTGGCATCTATTTTTTCCTGAATCAATTTTATTGGGATAGTTACCAAATGAAGATTGTCCCATTATTTCACATTCATAAGCCATCCTTTGGCATTCTGTTTACTCATTTATTTACTAATGGGGTAGACTCATATATTTTTGTAATTTTCCCAATTGTTTGATTCATTAGTATACTCATTTTAGTGCTAAGATTGCCCAAATTTGGCTAGCAAAAGACTTTTCAAGCTGACTCCTCTGTCATTTTACCATGCCTCCAGCCTAAGATATTGGCACAGTGTTCATTTTGACCTATACTGTCCTAGTCTAGGAAACAGATATCTCCCCTAGGAGCCTTAGTCTTTTTAAAATTCTTATTGGAAACTAAGATTTAGGTGATAGTGTGTCCACTGTTAGTAGGGTACCTTTGCTTCTAGGTTGTTTCATTGCTAAGTACAGGAAATATATGCATGTTAATACACATTAAATTGTGTATGCATTTACATGTACATATTTATGTATAGGTGGGCAGGTAGGTATATATTTAGATAAAGTTATAATTTCTTATTATTGTTTTTTGTTGCTAAGTCATGTCTGACTCTTTGCAACCCCATGGACTGCAGCCTGCCAGACTCCTCTGTCCATGGGATTTCCCAAAACAAGAATATTGGTATAGGTTGCCATTTCCTTCTGCAATATGGATACCTCCAATTTCAGCCCATTCCACAAGTTCTTTCTTGCATACACATATTGCACATTTGTATGATTTTTCTTCCACAGTGAGATCCCTGGTTTGGTCAATCTGTTTTTACCATAAAAACAAACATTTGTAGTATTTAAATACTTGGATTGGAAAAAAAAATAATTGGATTGGGGTTCCCCAAGACAATATTTATGCTCAATGATTTCCTAGAAGGAACCCTAGGACTTTTCAATCCAATCCCAAACTAGGACAATGCCAAATAATGTTCAAACTACTGCACAATTTCACTCATTTCACATGTTAGCAAATCAATGGTTAAAATCCTTCAAGATAGGCTTCAGCAGTATGTGAACCGAGAACTTCCAGATGTACAAGCTAGATTTAGAAAAGTCAGAGGAACCAGAGATCAAATTGCCAACATCTGTTGGATGATTTACAAAAAGGTAGAGAATTCCAGAAAATCATCTACTTCTGCTTCATTGACTATCATAAAGCTTTTGATTGTATATATCACAACAAACTGTGGAAAATTCTTAAAGAGATGGGAATACTAGACCACCTTTCCTGCCTCCTGAGAAACCTATATGCAGGCCAAGAAGCTACAGTTATAACCAGACATGAAACAACAGTCTGGTTCAAAATCGGGAAAGGAGTATGTCAGGGCTGTATATCGTCACCCTGTTTATTTAAGTCATATGCAGAGTATATCATGTGAAATGCTGGGCTGGATAAAGCACAAGCTGAAATCAAGATTGCCGGGAGAAGTATCAATAACCTCAGATATGCAGATGACACCACCCTTATAGCAGAAAGTGAAGAGGAATTAAAGAGCTTCTTGATTAAAGTGAAAGAGGAGAGTGAAAAAGTTGGCTTAAAACACAACATTCCACAAATGAAGACCATGGCATCCAGTCCCATCACTTCATGGCTAATAGATGGGGAAACAATGGAAACAGTGGGAGACTTTATTTTCCTAGGCTCCAAAATCACTGTGGATGGTGACTGCAGCAATGAAATTAAAGCACACTTGTTCCTTGGAAGAAAAGCTATGACCAACCTAGACAGTGTATTAAAAACAGAGACGTTATATTGCCAACAAAGATCCATATAATTAAAACTATGGTTTTCCAGTATTCATGTATGGGTGTGATATTTGGACTATAAAGAAGGCTGAGCTCAAACTGATGCCTTTGAACTTTGGTTTTGCAGAAGACTCTTGAGAGTCCCTTGGACAGCAAGGACATCAAACCAATCAATCCTAAAGGAAATCAATCCTGAATACTCATTGAAAGGACTGATGCTGAAGCTGAAGCTCTAATACTTTGGCCACCTGAAAAGAAGATCGGACTCATTGGAAAAGAGCCTGATGCTGGGAAAGATTGAGGACAGGAGGAGAAGGAATCGACAGAAGATGACTTGACTGGATGACATCACCGACTCAATGGATATGAGTTTGAGCAAACTCTGGAAGATGGTGAAGGACAAGGGAGCCTGGTGTGCTGCAGTCCATGGGGTTGCAAAGATTTGGATAAGACTGAGAGACTGAACAAAAGCAGCAAGAGTATACAGAGCAAAATCAGAGAAGAGAAAAAGGCATATTTGGCCAACTTCAGGAGAAACCAGGCACAAGCTTTACCTCAGTGGAGTCACACAGGGACAAGCTTAATTCTCCCAGCAATGATATAGGACAGTGCACGTAAATTTTTGCCAGCTAGGAAATCTCATCCAAGCCTCGGTGTCCAGGTTTGTAATGAAGGTCATTCATGCATGTATGCATGTATGCAGTCCATGTAACTGACCTCACTACTAAGAGTGTTGCTCGCCAAAATCTTGGCTTTCTCTGACCAAAGAAGCTGAATAAAAAATATGGAGACAGAGTTTGAAGCAAATAGAAAGGTGTCTTTAATTCTCACCTAGCAAAGAAGGGAACACAGTAGGCTCATGCCTCAAGAACTGTGACTCAGATTCCATGAACAGTCTAGGGGCTTATTTGATGGCTTCTGGGTGCTAAGATCTTGTCTTCTTCCTCTTGCATTATTTCAAAAACAATCTTAAACTGGCTTCAGTAACCCAGTAATTGAGTCTGGCAGTTAGATAACTCTGAGGCCTTCTTTCAGATATGTAAAAAATAAAAAGAGCTACAGAAGATAAAAAGGAAGGGAATACTTAGCATAGAGTCAAAGGATAATAGGTGGGAAATGTAGCTGCTGCAGAGTTAGGAGGGTAGAAAAGCAAATTTAGTAATAGACATGCAGAGTTAGGAGCAGTTAAAGTAAAAAAAGAAAAAAAAAGGAATGTTCAGACTGTTCTTTTTAGCTTCTTTGTTTTCAGGAAAGGGGAAAAAAAAAAGAACTCATTTCTCTTTTTCCACTGCAACAAGACTCCTATCCTCCTCACTTAGAGAAAAAACAGGCACCAACCTTAAATCACATTATTAAGCTAATCTATCTAATTAAAAGTGTACTAACCACATTTATCATGCAGAATAACCCACGTGCCAAGAGTATGGCTCTCAGGAGCCAGTTGAAGGCCAGCTCAGAAACTGGTCCTTCTTTGGAGACCACAGAAGGTTTCAAGGTTTCAGTAACCAAGGCCTATTGAAGTAACACTTTAATGACCTATATATTACTTCCCATGAAAGAATGATTTTGATGCCAAAAATTTTATATCATTAAGATAATAACTTTGAAAGATCTAGAGATAAATTACCAAATTTCCTTCCAGATTCATGATTTTGTGATTCCTATGGTACTATTCAATTCATACAATGCTAGAAGATCAGTTTCTGTCTCAAACCAGAAAAAAAAATTGCCACCAAAATTTTTAAGAATAATATGCTTATTTCTTCTACAGAGGATCTTCCCAACCCAAGGACCAAACCCACCTCTCCTGAATTGCAGGCAGATTCTTTACCAGGGATACTCTTGTCTGGGGAATTCCAAGGACAGAGGAGCAGGACAGGCTGCATTCCATGGACTCGCAGAGTCAGACACAACTGTGCGACTAACTTTCACTTTCACTTTTTATGCTAAGGCCATTTATTACTTATAATATTTACTATAGTAATATATGTTGACTGTAGATGTTTTGTAAAATGCAGAAACATATAAATAAGAAAACTTGGCTAAAACCACTACTATTAGGAAATGACTGCCACACAAACTTGCTCAGTACATCCTCCTACATCTAGCAACCTATCTCTTCACTATGGTTTTTGACTGAATGCATTTAAAAATGTTGAATTATAAACTCAAAAAAATGTTCCTTGAGAATCTGGGCATAATAATTTTTACTAACTTTAAAGGAAAATTACTAAGTCCCATATTAAGCATTTATAGTGTATATGTAAGCCTACTCATAGAGAATTAATAACTTACAATTTGTTTTGACTCCATTAAAGCCAGAATCATGCTATACATTAAGGTCCATACATTAAAAAGAAAAGTTACTCTCCGAAAGTAAAAGAAAGAAAGAAGGCAAAAAATTAAATCTCTTTCTCTGCTTGTTAGTGTTACCTTTCTTATTCAGTATACATATGCAGTGTTCGGACTTTCAAGATGGTGTTAGTGGTAAAGAACCTACCTGCCAATGCATGAGACATAAGAGATTCAGGTTCAATTCCTGGGTTGGGAAGATCCCCTGGAGGACAGCACAGCAACCCACTCCAGAATTATCGCCTGGAGAATCCCATGGATAGAGGAGTCTGATGGGCTACGGTCCATACAGTCACAAAGAGTTGAACACAATTGAAGTGATTTAGCAAACACACATGCAGTCTTTAGTGTTTTGTTACACAGTAACATATTAAGAATATTTTTGACATTTCAGAAATCTTAGAATCTTATGATTAAGTCTGCCAGAAGCATATTAAGAATATCTTTCACAAATGATTCTTGAAAGAAGTTGCAATTTTAATCAATTCCAGGAATTATCAATCTGAAATGATCAGATTTCTGTCAGTATCAATGTATCAGTCAAGGTTCTCCAGAGAAACAGAATTAATAGTATCTGCGTCTGTGTGCATGTGTGTGTCTGTGTGTGTGTAGAGAAAATGATAAAGAAATACAGAGACAGAATGAGATTTTTTGTTGTTGTTGTTCATTTATTATTATTTTTTAAATTTTCTTTACATTATCGTGTTGGTTTTGCCATACATTGACATGAATCTGCCATGGGTATACATGTGAATGATATTAATTTTAAGGAATTACCTCATGTGATTGTGGAGCCTGGCAAGTCAAAACTCTACAGCATAACTGGCAGCCTAGAAACTCAGAAGAGTTAATGTTTCAGCTTAAGTCTGAAGGTAGTTTGCTAGCAGAATTCACTCTGTATCTGTCTGTGACCCAATCTCCTCTTCTTATAAAGACACTAGTCATATTGGATTTGAGTCCACTTTAATAATTTCATTTTAACTTAATTATACCTGTCAACTAAAAAAAAAGGAACAGCACAATGTTAAAGTTATGGGTTAAATTTTATTGGGAGCAAAAAGAGAACTATAGTCCAGGAGACAGCCTCTTAAATAGCTCCGAGGACTTGCTCCAAAGAAGTAAGGGGTGGGGGTGGGGTGGGGATTCAGTACATATGTGATTTTAGTGACGGGAAGATATGTGCTGTTAAGCACAAATTTTGGCAGAGGTTGCTGATAGTCAAAAGAAGATTGCTGCTAGTCAAATGGAGCAGATGTCAACGTTAATGATTTTAGTGCTTTTCTAGATATGAGAAGATATAAGAATTTGTTTATGTAAAATCTTCTCCTGAAATTATCAAATTATCTGAAGGCTTTTTCTGCCATTTTTTTCCCAGATCATCATCTCTACACTGAACTTCTTTCAGGATGTGATGAAGGTCAGTGACTGTAGTGGCTAGTAAACTAATCCTTGTAGAGGCAGATGGTGAGTGACAATATTTCCTTGGCACAGTTTTAAATAATCAAATGCAATCAAATTTTGAGTTGTTAAGGGTTAGTACTTCCACAAATGACTTAGGAGGAGAACATAGCCCATAACAAACAATCAATAACTATGATTTAAATTTTAAGGTGAAATACCATGTGTACTTTTATCAAGTGTTAAGGTTTATAGTATATCAGGGAAAATCTCCCAATAAAACTCTTTGAGAAAATTCAGCCTGTGTCAAATTTTGTATTTCTCCACATATTTTGCACAGTTTTGGTCTTAATTTTGACCTTAGAAATACTTTTTATTGAATATATATTGATTTTGTGCAAGTAATAAAAATCTTATGTCCTTATTTTTAATTTCTTTAGCTATTACATAGAAAAAAATTAAAGAAATATGTCTTTGTGAAATGAAATTCATAAAAAGAAAATCATCAAACAGTTGGCAAAAATGCAGGGTATTCAGATATCCAAGGTAAATTTACGCTAAGTTGTTGTTTAGTTGCTAAGTCATCTCTCACTCTTTTGTGAACCCATGGACTATAGCCTGCCAGGCTCCCCTGTCTATGGCATTTCTCAGGCAAGAATACTGGAGTGGGCTGCCATTTCCTTATCCAGGGTATCTTCCTGACCCAGGAATCAAACAAGGTCTCCTACAATGCAGGCATATTCTTTACCACATATGCTGAAGTCAGTTGCTTAAAGGTGAAAGACAAAGAGAAATAAACTGCAGTAATGTTATGCAAAATTGCTATTTTGGAGGAAAAAATGGAAAGTCTATGTCCTTTTATTTTGGCCAGTTTTCAGTTCTATCAATCCTTCAAAGCCTAATGTGAAATTTTCCTCCATCATGAAATCTGTCTGAGCATTTACATTCATTTATTTTATTTTGAGGTCTTCACACATTTATGTTTTCTATCATAATGATTGACACATTTGATACCTATCAAAAAAGAATTCTTTGGAGGGCAGGAACTTCATCTTGCACTGCTATTTTATGCCCGAAGTAGCTAAAAAGTGAATATACACTAATAAGTTTCTGATCACTTTACAATGTTTAGATTAGATTTTAGGAATTTTTTTTAAAAGTTTTATGTATTTATTTATATTTGGCTGTGCTGTGTCTTCATTGCTGCATTCAGGCTTTCTCTAGGTGCAGTATATGGGCTTCTCATTGCAGTGTTTTCTCTTGTTGCAGAGCATGGGCTCTAGGTGCTCAGGCTTCAGTAGTCATGGCTCTCAAGCTCAGTTGCTCCATGGCATGTGTGATCTTTCCAGACCAAGAATCAAATCCCTGTCCCCTGCATCTGTGGATGGGTTCTTAACCACTGGAGCACCAGAGAAATCTGAGTTTCAGGCACTTCAATAAGTATGTTACTATAGTTCTGAAAGTGAAAGTCAAGGAAAGGCATAAGAGGTAAATGTGAATGTTGTTGACGTACTTTTTTTTTATTAGTCCATATCATGCATTCCTTGCATTTCACTTTCCAAAACTTTGAAATTCATTAGGTATACAGTCATATGCATTTCATCATCATTTTCCCATCTAAGAAAAATAAATTTGATTATGTATCCCATGCTTAATTGATACTCTTTCTCCCCCCACCCAAGTTCCCTACATTCTTTTGAGTTACATATTCTTTATTTCCTTTTGATTGCCTGTGTGCTCAGTTATGTCCAATTCTTTGTGACCCGATGGACTGTTGTATGCCAGGCTCCTCTGTGCATGGAATTTTCCAAGCAGGAAAACTGGAATGGGTTGTCATTTCCTTCTCCAGGGGATCTTCCTGATCCAGGGATTGAACTCAAGTCTCTTATGTGACCTCAAGTGGCAGGTGGATTCTTTATCACTAGTTCCACCTGGGGTTCAGTCTGGTGGGCTACAGTCCATAGGACTGCAAAGAGTCAGAAATAATTGAAGTGACTTAGCAAGCACCTTTGCTCCTTTAGTACACTACTTTCTCCTGGTTAGCGAACATATTTTCACTAGTAAACAAAGTTATTTCTTCTTGCATGCAATTTATTTCTGAGACTAAATATCCAATAGCTTAATCAATTCATTTCAGTTCAGATGCTCAGTCATGTCAAAAATTTTTGACCCCATGGACTGCAGTAGGCAAGGCTTTCCTGCCCATTAACAACTCCTGGAGCTTGCACAAACTTATGTCCATCGACTTGGTAGTGCCATACAACCATCTCATCCTCTGTCATCCCCTTCTCCTCCTGCCCTCAATCTCTCTCAGCATAAGTGGCTTTTCCAATGAGTCAGTTCTTTGCTTCACGTGGCCAGAGTGTTGGACCTTCAGCTTCAACATCAGTTCTTCCAATGAATATTTAGGACTGAATTCCTTTAGGGTTTACTGGATGGATCTCCTTGCAGTCCAAGGGACTCTCAAGAGTCTTCTCCAACACCTCAGTTCAAAAGCATCAATTCTTTGGTGCTCAGTTTTCTTTATGATTCAACTCTCACATCCAAACATGACTACTGCAAAAACCATAACTTGGACTATAAGGGCCTTTGTTGGTAAACTAATATTCCTGCTTTTTAATGTGCTGTCTAGGCTTGCTTTCACTTTTCTTCCAAGGAGCAAGCTTTTTTTTTTTTTTTAATTTCAAGGCTGCAGTCACCATCTGCAGTGATTTTGGAACCCCAAAATAAAGTCTCTGACTGTTTCCATTGTTTCTGCATCTACTTGCCATAAAGTGATAGGACAAGATACCATGATCATTTTTTGAACGTTGAGTTTTAAGCCAGCTTTTTCACTCTCCTCATTCACTTTCATCAAAAGGCTCTTTAGTTCTTCTTTGCTTTCTGCCATAAGGGTTGTGTGATCTGCATATGATTATTGATATTTCTCCCAGCAATCTTTTTTTTAGGAATCACATGATTTTATTAAAGTAACATAAATTGTGGGAAAATTTGACTTACTTTTTTAAAAAAAATTTTCTTTACTTTATTGTGTTGGTTTTGCCATACATTGACATGAATCCACCATGGGTATACATATGCTCCCCCTCCAGAACCCCCCTCCCTCCTCCTTCCCGATTCCCTCCCCCTGGGTCATCCCGGTGCACCAGCCCCAAGCATCAAACCTGGGCTGGCGATTGATTTCCCATATGATAATTAACATGTTTCAATGCCATTCTCTCATATCATCCCACACTTGCCCTCTTCCACAGAGTCCACGAGACTGTTCTATACATCTGCATTTCTTATGCTGTCTTGCATGCAGGGTTCTCGTCTCCCAGCAATCTTGATTCCAGCTTGTGCTTCATCCATCCTGGCATTTCACATGATGTACTCTGCATATAAGTGAAATAAGCAAGATGACAATATACAGCCTTGAGGTACTACTTTCCCACTTTGAAACCAGTCCATTGTTTCATGTCCAGATATAACTGTTGCTCCATGACTTGCATAGAGATTTTTCAGGAGAAAGGTAAGGTGGTCTGGTATTCCCATCTCTGTAAGAATTTTACACAGTTTGTTGTGATCCACATAATCAAAGGATTTGGCATAGTCAATGAAGCAGAAGTAGATATTCTGGAATTCTCTGACTTATTCTATGATCCAAAGGATGTTAGCAATTTGATCTCTACTTCCTCTGCCTTTTCTTAACCCAACTTGAACATCTGGATGTTCTTGGTTGAGACACTGTTGAAGTCTATCTTGGAGGTTTTTGCACATTATTTTGCTAGCATGTGAGATGAATGCAAATATGTGATAGTCTGAACATTCTTTGGCATTGCTGTTTTTTGAGATTGCAATGAAAACTCACCTTTTACAGTCCTGTGGCCACTGCTGAGTTTTCCAAATTTGCTTACATATTAACTGCAGCACTTTCATACCATCATCTTTTAAGATCTGAAATAGCTCAACTGCAACTCCATCACCTCCACTAGCTTTGTTCATAGTGATGCTTCCTGAGGCCCACTTGACTTCACTCTCCAGGATGTCTAGCTCTAGGTGAGTGATCACACCATTGTGGTTATCTGGCTTATGAAGATCTTTTTTGTACAATTCTTCTGTGTATTCTTGCCACATCTTCTTTGTATCCTCTGCTTCTGTTAGTTCCATAAAACTCATGTCATTTATTTTGCCTATCTATGCATGAAATGTACCCTTGTATCTCTAATTTTCTCGCAGAGATCTCTAGTCTTTCCACTTCCATAGTTTTACTTTATTTCTTTGCACTGATAACTTAGGGAGGCTTTCTTATCTCTCCTTGCTCTTCTTGGGAACTCTGCATTCAGATGAATATATCTTTCCATTTTTTCCTTTGCCTTTCACTTATATTCTTTTTGCAACTATTTGTAAGGCCTCCTCAGGCAACCATTTTGCCTTTTTGTATTTCTTTTTGATGGGAATGGTTTTGATCAATGCTTGCCTTATAATGTCATGAACCTCTGTTCATAGGTATTTAGGCACTCTGTCTATCATATCTAAACACTTGAATCTATTTGTCACTTCCATTGTGTAATCCTTTACCAGCTGAGCCACAACAGAAGCCCAGTATGAAAAGGCAAAAAGATAGGACACTGAAAGATCAACTCCCCAGGTCAGTAGGTGCCCAATATGCTACTGGAGATCAGTGGAGAAATAACTCCAGAAAGAATGAAGCAATGGAGCCAAAGCAAAAACAACACCCAGTTGTGAAGGGGACTGGTGAAAGAAGCAAGATTTGATGCTGTAAAGAGCAATATTGCATAGGAACCTGGAATATTAGGTTCATGAATCAGGGCAAATTGGAAGTGATCAAACAGGAGATTATGAGAATGAACATCGACATTCTAGGATCAGTGAAGTAAGATGGACTGGAATGGGTGAATTTAACTCAGATGACCATTATATCTACTATTGTAGACAGGAATCCTGTAAAAGAAATGGAGGAGCCATCATAGTCAACAAAGAGTCCAAAACTGCAGTACTTGGATACAATTTCAACAATGACAAAATGCTCTCTGTTCATTTCCAAGGCAAATCATTCAATATCATAGTAATTCAAGTCTATGCCCTGAGCAGCAACACCAAAAAAGCTGAATTTGAACAGTTCTATGAAGACCTACAAGTCCTTCTAGAATGAACACCCCCAAAAGATGTCCTTTTCATTATAGGGGACTGGAAGGAAAAAGTAGGTAGTCAAGAAACACCTGGAGTAACAGGCAAATTTGGCCTTGGAGTACAGAATGAAGCAGGGCAAAGGCTAATAGAGTTCTGCAAAGAGAATGCACTGGTCATAGCAGACACCCTGTTTCAACAACACAAGAGAAGACTCCACACATGGACATCACCAGATGATCGACACCAAAATCAGTCTGATTATATTCTTTGCAGCCAAAGATGGAGACGCTCTATACAGTCAGCAAAAACAAGACCAGGAGCTGACTGTGGCTCAGATCATGAACTCCTTATTGCCAAATTCAGACTGAAATTGAAGAAAGTGGAGACAACCACTAGACCATTCAGGTATGACCTAAATCAAATCCATAATGACTATACAGTGGAAGTGAGAAATAGATTTAAAGGGCTAGATCTGATAGACATAATCCCTGATGTACTATAGACGGAGGTTCATGACATTGCACAGGGAACAGGAATCTAGACCATTCCCAAGAAAAAGAAATGCAAAAAGGCAAAATGGCTGTCTGGGGAGGCCTTGCAAAAAGCTGTGAAAAGATTGGAAGTGAAAAACAAAGGAGAAAAGGAAAGATATGCTCATCTGAATGCAGAGTTCCAAAGAATAGAAAGGAGAGATAAGAAGGCCTTCCTCAGTGATCAATGCAAAGAAATAGAGGAAAACAAGAGAATGGGAAAGACTAGAGATCTCTTCCAAAAACTTAGAGGTACCAAGGGAACATTTTATGCAAAGATGGGCACAAAAAAGTACAGAAATGGTAGGGACATAACAGAAGCAGAAGATATGAATAAGAGATAGCAAGAATACACAGAAGAATTGTACAAAATAAAATCTTCATGACCCAGATAATCATAATGGTGTGATCACTCACCTAGAGCCAGACATCCTGGAATGTGAAGTCAAGTGGGCTTTAGAAAGTATCACTATGATTAAAGCTAGTGGACATGATGGAATTCCAGTTGAGCTATTTCAAATCCTGAAAGATGACGCTGGGAAAGTGTTGCATTCAACATGCCAGGAAATATGGAAAATTCAGCAATGGACACAGGACAGGAAAGATCAATTTTCATCCCAATCCCAAACAAAGGCAATGCCAAAGAATGCTCAAACTAATGCACATTTGCACTCTTCTCACACACTAGTAAAGTAATGTTCAAAATCCTCCAAGCCAGGCTTTAACAATATGTGAACTGTGAAATTCCAGATGTTCAAACTGGTTTTAGAAAAGGCAGAGGAACCAGAGATCAAAGTGCCGACATCCAATGGATTATCAAAACAGCAAGAGAGTTCCAGAGAAACATTTATTTCTGCTTTACTGATTATGCCAAAGCCTTTGACTGTGTGGATCACAATAAACTGTGGAAAATTCTGAAAGAGATGGGAATACCATACCACCTGACCTGTCTCTTAAGAAACCTGTGTGCAGGTCAGGAAGCAACAGTTAGAAAAGGACATGGAGTTGTTTGTATATTTTTGAGATTAATTGTTTGTCTGTTGCTTCATTGGCTATTATTTTCTCCCATTCTGAAGGCTGTCTTTTCACCTTGCTTATAGTTTCCTTTGTTGTGCAAAAGCTTTTAATTTTAATTAGGTCCCATTTGTTTATTCGTGTTTTTATTTCCAATATTCTGGGAGGTGGGTCATGGAGTATCCCGCTTTGGGTTATGGCAGAGAGTGTTTTGCCTATGTTATCCTCTAGGAGTTTCATAGTTTCTGGTCTTATGCTTAGATCTTTGATCCATTTTGAGTTTATCTTTGTGTATGGTGTTAGAAAGTGATCTAGTTTCATTCTTTTACAAGTGGCTGTCCAGTTTTCCCAGCACCACTTGTTAAAGAGGTTGTCTTTTCTCCATTGTATATTCTTGCCTCCTTTGTCAAAGATAAGGTGTCCATAGATGCGTGGATTTATCTCTGTGCTTTCTATTCTGTTCCATTGATCTATATTTCTGTCTTTGTGCCAGTACCATACTGTCTTAATGATTGTGGATTTGTAGTATAGCCTAAAGTCAGGTAGGTTGATTCCTCCAGTTCCAATCTTCTTTCTCAAGATTGCTTTGGCTATACGAGGTTTTTTGTATTTCCATACAAATTGAGAAATTATTTGTTCTAATTCTTTGAAGAAGACCTCTGGTAGCTTGATAGGAATTGCATTGAATCTATAGATTGCTTTGGGTAGTATACTCATTTTCACTATATTGATTCTTCCAATCCACGAACACGGCACATTTCTCCATCTGTTTGTGTCCTCCTTGATTTTTTTCATCAGTGTTTTATAGTTTTCTATATACAAGTCTTTTGATTCTTTAGGTAGAAATCCTCCTAAGTATTTTATCCTTTTTGTTTCGATCCTGCAGCTCCATTCTAGAAAAATAAACAACCCAATTAAAAAGTGGGCCAAAGAACTTAACAGACATTTCTCCAAAGAAGACATAAAACTGGCTAACAAACACATGAAAAGATGCTCAACATCACTCATTATCAGAGAAATGCATATCAAAACCACAATGAGGTACCACTTTACACCAGTCAGAATGACTGCCATCCAAAAGTCTACAAGCAATAAATGCTGGAGAGGATGTGGAGAAAAGGGAACCCTCTTACACTATTGGTGGGAATGCAAACTAGTACAGCCACTATGGAAAACAGTGTGGAGGTTCCTTAAAAAGCTGCAAATAGACCTGCCATATGACCCAGCAATCCCACTGCTGGGCATATACACCGAGGAAACCAGAATTGAAAGAGCCACATGTACCCCAATGTTCATCGCTGCATTGTTTACAATAGCCAGGACATGGAAGCAACCTAGATGCCCATCAACTGACGAATGGATAAGCAAGCTGTGGTACATATACACAA
>ML661219.1:133275-158772 GCA_007570785.1 Antilocapra americana
TTACAATAGCCAGGACATGGAAGCAACCTAGATGCCCATCAACTGACGAATGGATAAGAAAGCTGTGGTACATATACACAATGGAATATTACTCAGCATTAAAAAAAATTCATTTGAAGCAATTCTACTCAGATGGACGAAACTGGAGCCCATTATCCAGAGTGAAGTAAGCCAGAAGCAAAAACAACAATGCAGTATATTAACACATATATATGGAATTTAGAAAGACGGTAATGAGAACCCAACATGCGAGACAGCAAAAGGAACGCAGATGTATAGAATAGACTCGTGGACTTTGTGGATGAGGGTAAGGGTGGGATGATATGGGAGAAGGGCATTGAAGCATGCTAATTGTCATGTGTCTAATCAATCGCCAGCCCAGGATTGATGCTCGGGGTTGGTACAGGGAGATTTCCCAGGGGGGAGGGAGGAGGGAGGGGGGTTCTGGAGGGGGAGCATATGTAAACCCATGGTGATATCATGACAATGTATGGCAAAAACAATAAAAAAAAAAAGAAAAGGACATGGAACAACAGACTCATTCAAAATAGGAAAAAGGATCACATCAAGGCTGTGTATTTTCACCTTGATTGTTTAACTTATATGCAGAGTACATCATGAGAAACTGGGTTGAAGGAAGTACAAACTGGAATCACGATTGCTAGGATAAATATCAATAACCTCAGATATGCAGATGACACCACCCTTATGGCAGAAAGTGAAAAGGAAGTAAAGGGCATCTTGGTGAAAGTGAAAGAGAAGAGTAAAATGTGGCTTAAAGCTCAACATTCAGAAAACTAAGATCATGGCATCTGGTCCCCATCACTTCATGGCAAATAGATGGGGAAACCGTGGAAACAGTTGCTGATTTTATTTTTCTGGGCTCCAAAAACACTGCAGATGGTGACTGTAGCCATGAAATTAAAAGACAGTTACTCTTTGAAAGGGAAATTATAACCAACCTAGATATCATATTAAAAAAAAGAGACATTACTTTACCAACAAAGGTAGGTCTAGTCAAGGCTGTCATTTTTCCAGTTGTGATGTATGTATGTGAGAGTTGGACTATAAAAAAAGCTGAGTGCTGAAGAATTTATGCTTTTGAACTTCAGTGTTGGAGAAGACTCTGGAGAGTCCCTTGGATTGCACGGAGACCCGACCAGTCCATCCTAAAGTGATCAGTCCTGAGTGTTCTTTGAAAGGACTGATGTTGAAGCTGAAACTCCAATAGTTTGGCAACCAGATGCAAAGAACTGACTCACTGGAAAAGACCCTAATGCTGGGAAAGATTGAGGGAATGTGGAGAAGGGAACAACAGAGGATGAGATGACTGGATGGCATCATTGGCTTGATGGACATGGGTTTGGGTGGACTCCAGGAGTTGATGATGGACAGGGAGGCCTGGCATGCTGCACTTCATAGGGTCGCAAAGAGTCAGACACCACTAAGTGACTGAACTGAACTGAACTGTATAATTCGAAGGGATTTGATTTAGGTCTTATCTGAATAGCCTGTTGATTTTCCCTCCTTTCTTCAGTTTGAGTCTGAATTTGGCAATAGTCAGTTCATGATCTGAGCCATAGTAAGTTCCCTGTCTGTTTTTTTCCTTGCTGTTTAGAGCTTCTCCATCTTCAGGTGCAAAGAATATAATCAGTCTGATTTTGGTACTGACCATCTGGTGATGTCCATATGTTGAATTGTCTCTTGTGTTGTTGGAAAAAGGTGTTTGCTATGAGTAATGCATTCTCTTTTCAAAACTTCGTTAGCCTTTGTCCTGCTTCATTCTGTACTCCAAAGGCAAACTTGCCTGTTACTCCAGTTATATTTTGACTTCCTACTTTTGCATTCTTTTCTATGATGAAAAGGACATATTTCTTTGGTGTTAGTTCTAGGAAGTCATGTAGGTCTTCATAGAACTCTTCAACTTGAGCTTCTTTAGCATTAGTGGTTGGGGCATAGACTTGGATTGCTGTGATATTGAATGGCTTTCCTTGGGGAAAAAAAATGAGATTATTTTGTCGTTTTTGAGCCTGCACACAAGGACTGCATTTTGGACTCTTTTGTTGACTGTGAGTGCTACTCCATTTCTTCTAAGGGATTCTTGCTCACAGTAGTAGATATAGTGGTCATCTGAATTAAATTCACCTATTCTGGTCCATTTTAGTTTACTGATTTCTAAAATAACAATGTTCACTCTTGCCATCCCCTGTTTGACCACTTCCAGTTTACCTTGATTTATAAGGGGCTTCCCTGGTGGCTTAGACAGCAGGGAAGAGGCCCTTGGCATCTTGGCAACCCACTCCAGTATTCTTGCCTGGAGAATCCCTTTGGACAGAGAAGCCTGTTGGACTACAGTCCATGGGGTTGCAAAGAGTCAGACATGACTGAACGACCAAGCACATAGACTTAGCATTCCTGGTTCCTATACAGTATTGTTGTTTACAGCATCAGATGTTTCTTACAACACCAGTCACATCTGGAGAAGGCAATGGCGCCCCACTACAGTACTCTTGCCTGGAAAATCCCATGGATAGAGGAGCCTGGTAGGCTGTAGTTCATGGGGTTGCACAGAGTCGAACAAGACTGAAGTGACTTAGCAGCATCAGCAGCATTAACATCCACAGTTGGGCACTGTTTTCCCTTTTTCACAGTCTCTTCAAGGTGAAATCAAGACTTCACCAGCTGGAATCAAGATTTCTGGGAGAAATGTCAATAATCTCAGACATGTAGATGACACCAGCCTTATGGCAGAAAGCAGAGAAACAAAGAGCCTCTTGATGAAAGTGAAAAAGGATAATGAAAAAGGTGGCTTAAAACTCAATATTTAAAAACCAAACACCATGGCATCCTGTACCATCCTTCATGGCAAACAGATGGGGAAACAATGAAAATAGTGCCTGACTATATTTTCTTGGGCTCCAAAATCGTTGCACATGGTGACTGCGGCCATGAAATTAAAAGGCGCTTGCTCCTTGGAAGAAAAGCTATGACCAACCTAGACAGCATATTAAATAGCAGAGACATTACTTTGCTGATAAAAGTCCATCTAGTCAAACCTATGGTTTTTCCAGTAGTTATGTATGGAAGTAAGAGTTGGACCATGAAGAAAGCTGAGCATTGAAGGATTGATGCTTTTGATCTGTAGTGTTGGAGAAGACCCTTGAGAGTCCCTAGGACTGCAAGGAGATCCAACCAGTAGGTCCTAAAGGAAATCAGTCCTGAATATTCACTGGAAAGACTGATGCAGAAGCTCAAGCTCCAGTCCTTTGGCCACATGATATAAAGAACTGATTCCTTAGAAAAGATCCTGTTCTGGGAAAGATTGAAGGCAGGAGAAGAGGACAACAGAGAATGAGATGGTTCTGTAGCATCACCGATTCAATGGGCATGAGGTTGAGCAAGCTCCAGGAGTTGGTGATGGACAGGGAAGCCTGGCGTGCTGTAGTCCATGGGGTCACAAAGAGTTGGACATGACTGAGTAAGTGAACTGAAATAAACAGCATCTTCATTCTTTCTTGAGCTGTTTCTCCACTCTTTTCCAGGAGCACGTTGGGCACCTACTGACCTGGGGAGTTCATCTTTCAGTTTCATACCTCTTTTGCCTTTTCATATTGTTCATTGGGTTCTCAATGCAAAAATACTGAAGTTATATCCCATTCCCTTCTCCAGTGTATCATATTTTGTCAGAACTCTCCATCATGATCCACCCATCATAATATTAACAACTTAATATTGATATGCAAATGGTGAACCAAATGCTTCTTTGTCTTCTAAATTACCTATTGGATTTTGAAAATTATCTTTTAATGAACACATTTTATATTCCAGGCACTGTGCAAGGTATTTTATGCATATTATACTAAATTTAATGTTGTTAGCCTTTGAGGTAAGTTTTAAATGTTCTCTGTATACATGAGGATACCAAATCTTAGGAAGCTGAAAAATTCACCAAAAATCATTTGTTTCATAAGTAGCTAGCATTGTAGTTTCGGTCTTTGGTTATAAAATTCTATTTTCATTGTACAATTATGCTTACACTTTGTCAACAAGGAAATGTGGATTTGCTTGATCTCTATTATTCAATATAAATCGCAACTTCATAACAAATTGTTGTTTCTATCTGTCAAATGAGGAAATTAATGTTTAGAGCACTCTAATCTTTCTAAAGTTAATATATCAGTAAACAGTCAAACTGGAATGTCAATGCAGGTCTTTGTTGTTGTTGTTCGGTGACCAAGTTAGCTTCTGACTCTGCAACTTCATGGACTGCAGCACGCCAGACTCCTATGTCCTCCACTATCTCCCAGAATTTGCTCAAATTCATGTGCATTGAGTCAGTGATGCTATCTAACTATCTCATCCTCTGCTGCCCCCTTCTCCTTGTGCCTTCAATCTTCCCAGCATAAGGGTTTTTACCAAAAGTCATCTCTTCACATCAGGTGGCCAATATATTGGAGCTTTGGCTTCAGCAGCAGTCCTACTAAGGAATATTTAATATTAATTTCCTTTAGAATTGACTGGTTGAATCTCCTTGCTGTCCAAGGGACCCTCAAGAGTTCCCCAGCATGACAATTCGAAAGCATGAATTTTTCAACACTCAGCCTTTGTTATGGTCCAACTCTCACATCCTTACATGACTACTGGAAAAAGCATAGCTTTGACTGTATGGACCTCTGTCAACAAAGTTATGTCTCTGCTTTATAATACCCTGTCTAGGTTGGTCATAGCTTTCCTTCCAAGTAGCAAGAGTCTTTTAATTTCATGGTGGCAATCACCATATGCAGTGATTTTGAATGCCAAGAAAATAAAGTCTCCCACTATTTTCACTTTTTCCCTTTCTGTTTGCCATGAAGTGATGGGATTGGATGCCATGGTCTTAGTCTTTTGAATGTCGAATTTCAAGCCAGCTTTTTCACATTCCTCTTTCACCTGTATCAAGAGGTTCTTTAGTTCCTCTTCAGTTTCTGCCATTAAAGTGGTATAATCTGCATATCTGAGGTTGTTGATATTTCTCCTCCCAGACACATCCAAAACTGACTGTCTTTTCCACTTTGTCCCAGCCTCTTCATTCTTTCTGGAGCTATTAGTCATTGTTCTCTGCTGCTCTCCAGTAACATATTGAATACCTTCCAATCTGAGAGTCTCCTCTTCTGATGTCATATATTTTTGTCTTGTCATACTCTTCATGGGGTTCTTTCTCATGACAAGAAAACTGGAATGATTTGCCATTTCCTTCATGAGTGGATCATGTTTTGTTGGAACTCTTCACTATGATCTGCCCATACTGGGTGGCACTGCACCTCCTGGCTCACAGTTTCATTGAGTTATATAAACCCCTTTGCCACGACAAGGCAGTGATACATGAAGGGGTAAGTACAGACCTAGAAATTAGATTAATAGTGTAAATGAAGCACTTTGATCTATATCTTAAATATATTTTTAAACTGCATAATCAACTTCATATTTAAATAAATAAACTCATCGCATCTGCAAATGAGTTCCACCGAGATCAATATCATTTTCATTAAAATTCCAAGATTCTGATCTTGTTACAAATAGCATTTCTGATATCCCTGCAGAGAAATTGCTATAGTGAAATATGAAAGGGGGGGAAAAAGCTGAAAGGTAGTTAATGAGGTGATTTGGAAACAATTTTCTTTAAATGACATTAGCAATGTTTTGTCATTTGTGTATTTTCATAGTAACATCCCACAAAAATAAATATATCTTCTTTCTAAAGTTATACCTGAGGAAAGCTTACCTATATGCTATCCATTAGATAAGGTAGAGTTGTTCATCAAAGAGCTTTCTTTTATCCTCACTATGGATATTCAACTAAAGAAACTCCATTAAAGCCCACTCCCCAAAGAAAATCAACAGAAAATTTATTTTATAGTCTAGCCTCATAATGACTGCATTTTATAGTGTTGAATGTTATGAAATATTAATGAAGCTGAAGGATTTATTATTACTTACTTTTATCTCCCAACTTTCTTTTATCTGGGAAATTTCAAGAACACTTTACTAAATAAAAACAATTACTATTAGCATTTTTATGTTAAATGATTCACAAAATACTTTTCCTTGGCACATGCATAAGTGTATTTGCATGACTAACTACTTTTTAAGTAAGTCCATATTCCATTATGAAATGCATTTTATTTCTCTCCTCATTCAAACTCCTTGGTATTCATCCTTAAGACACGGGGTAATCATGACACATTGTTTAAATATTTGGCCACAATACTTAGAGAAACTATTTAAAGATAGCATTCACAGTTAGTCAAGTGCCCAGTCAGCTCTGAAATAAAGGCTTACTCTGTCTCTCTATTATCTGTACATCCATTCATGTACCTAGACACCATCTTTTTAATAGTGTAATGTACCCCAATGCTGATTTCCTTAAGCATAATATCTTGATAGATTTAAATTGTGTATTTGTATTTCCATTAGTCTAGAAGATGGGTCATAGAGGAGCTTACTGTGATTTATGTCATAGAGTGTTCTCCCTATGTTTTCCTCTAAGATTTTTTATTATTTCTGGTCTTGCATTTAGGTCTTTAATCCATTTTGATTTAATCTTTGTGTATGGTGTTGTATTATAATTTCATTCTTTTATATGTAGCTGTCCAGTTTCCCAAGCAAAAATTCCACTTCTGGGCATTTACCCTGAGAAAAAAATCATAATTGAAAACGACACATGTATCCGAGTGTTCATTGCAACACTATTTACAATAGCTAGAACACAGAAGCAAACTTGATGTCCATAGACAGATGAATGGATAAAGAAGCTGTGATACTTATATATGACAGAATAACAGCCATAAAAAGAAGCGCATGTGAGTTAGTTTTAATGAGGTAAGTTAACTTAGAGCCTATTACACAGAATGAAGTAAGTCAGAAAGAGAAAGACAAATATCGTATATTAACACATTTATATGAAATCTAGAAAAATGGTACTGAAGAACCTATTTGCAGGGCAGCAATGGAGATGCAGACATTGAGAACAGACTTGTAGACACAAACTGGAAAGGAGAGGGTGGGAGGAATGGAGAGAGTAGCATGGAAATATATATACGACTATATGTAAAATAGAGGGATTCTTTACTGCTGAGCCAGTGGGGAAGCCCAGATATATATATACTTATGGCTGATTCATGTTGATGCATGGCAGAAATCAACACAAATTTGTAAAGTGATTACCTTTCAATTAAAAATAAATAATTTTAAAAGCAAAAATAAAATAATTAAATAAATAAATATGTTTAAAAATAGGGATTTCCCTAGTGGTCCAGTGGTTTGGACTTCACACTTCCACTGCATAGGCACAGGTTTGATCACTGTTTGGGGAATTAAGATCACACATGTTGTGTGCCATGGCCAAGAAAATCAATAAAATAAATGTGCAGAAGACAGAAATGTTTGGAAAAGTACCTTTTTTATTCTGTCTGTATTTCAGATAACATTGTGGCTCAGTTTAGTAAGTTAGAAAATTATAAAAACCTTATCAATATAAGTATCTATATAAGAAAACATTTTGTCCACTTTGACCTATCAACAAACACTAGCATAAAAGAAACAGATTCAAGATTGAGTAACATCTTAACTAGCTCAAATAGTAAAAGCAGCAGGGTGGAACAAAAATACTGGGTTGACCAAAAATTCATTATTTTTTCCTATAAGATGGTTCTAACAGCACTTAGTTGCCTTTAACTTCATTTGAAATAACTTTGTTAGATTGTATTGTGACAGCTGTCATATCAGCATGCATTTTGAAAAAAAAACTTATTAAAATTGGTGAATTTTTATGTCACCTGCTTCATATTAAAGATAGAACTAAAAAGCAACATTTTTGGTATGTTATGCCTTATTATTTCAAGAAAAGTAAAAATTCAAATAAAACTCAAAAGAAAAGATCTGTGCAGTATATAGAGAAGGTGCTGTGACTGATCAAACATGTCAAAAGTGGCTTGAAAATTTTCATGCTGGAGATTTCTTGCTGGATGATGCTCCATGGTTGAATAGACCAGTTGAAGTTGATAGCTATTAAATCAAAATATTCGTTGAGAAGAATCTATGTTACATCATGCTTAAGATAGTTGACATACTCAAAATATCCAAATCAAGCATTGAAAATTATTTGCACAATCTTGGTTATGTTAATCACTTTGATGTTTGGGTTCCACATAAGTTAAGCGAAAAAAAAATTTTTTCTTGGCCATATTTCCACATGTGGCTTTCTACTTAAATGTAACAAAAGATTCTGTTCTTAAATTGTGGCAAGTGATAAAAGAGTGGATATTTTACAATAACTTGAAATGGCAAAGATTGTGGGGCAAGTGAAATGAACTGCCACCAACCACACCAAAGGCTGGTATTCATCCAAAGAAGGTGATGTTGTGTATATGTATGGTGGGATCGGAAGGGAATCCTCTATTATGAGTTCCTTCTGGAAAACCAAATGGTTAATTCCAACAAGCACTGGTTCCAATTAGACCAGCTGAAGTCATCACTTGATGAAAAGCATCTGGAATTAATCAACACATTGTCAAGATTAGAAAACGCATAATCTTCCATCAGGATAATGCAAAAAAAAAAAAAAAATCACATGTTTTTGATGACTCAGCAAAAAAGTGTTGCAGCTTGTCTGGAAGTTCTGATTCCTCTGTCATATTCACCAAACACTGAAACTTTGGATATTCATTTATTTCGGTCTTTATGAAATTCTCTTAATGGAAAAAAGTTCTACTCCCTGAAAGACTGTAAAAGGCACCTGGGACACTTCTTTGCTCAAAAAGACAACAAGTTTGGGGAAGATGCAGTTATGAAGTTGCCTGAAAAATGGCTGAAGGTGAATATGTTGTTCAAACATATAGTAAAGTTGAAAGAATTTAACAATGAGAACCCATTTACACTGACTCCTAGATTCTAACACTAACAGTTCACTGTACTTTAAAACTTGATTTTGAGGTTAATCTTTGTGATCTAAGGCTTCCTAGGTGGCACTAGTGGTAAAGAACCTAACTGCCAGTGTAGGAGATGTAAAAGAAATGGGTTTGATCCCTGGGTGGGGAAGATCCCCTGGAGAAGGAAAAGGCAACCCACTTCTGTATTCTTGCCTGAAGAATTCCATGTTTAGAGGAGACTGGTGGGTTATAGTCCACAGGGTTGCAAACAGCTGGACACAGCTGATACAACTTAGCATTCAGCATTTATTTATAGTCTAAAAACCATTATTTTTATTGTAACGAATTCAATAAAGACTTTTTTCTTTACATTATTGTGTTGATTTTGCCGTACACTGACATGAATCCACCATGGGTATACATGTGTTCCCCTTCCAGAACCCCGCTCCTACCTCCTTCCCAATTCCATCTCTCTGGGTCATCCCAGTGCACCAGCCCTGAGCACCATGTATCATATATCAAACCTGGGCTGGCGATTAATTTCACATGTGATAATTTACATGTTTCAATGCCATTCTCCCATATCATCTCACTCTGGCCCTCTCCCATAGCAATCCACACTGTTTACAATAGCCAGGACATGGAAGCAACCAAGATGTACAAAAAACATTTCTTACATATTATGAACAAGGGAAGATATTACTATCCTCATTTTACAAATAGAAAAACTGAGGTCCCAATAAGAAAACTAGCTACTTGCTAGTTTGTGCTGTGCTGTGCTAAATTGCTTCGGTCATGTCCAACTCTTTGCGACCTTAGGGATTGTAGCCCACCAGGCTCCTTCTGTCCATGGGATTCTCCAGGCAAGAATACTGGAGTGGGTTGCCATTCCCTTCTCTGGGGCATCTTCCCCACCCAGGGATTGAACTTGGGTCTCCTTGCATTGTAGGCAGATTCTTTTACTGTCTGAGCCACCAAGGAAGCCCCAGTCCCATAAGAACAACGGTTAAATATGAACAAAACACTTCTCTGTAAAGGATACTGAAGAATGAGAGTGCCCAATAGAATGCTTTCACAATGAACATGTTCATCAAACTATACTGAACTGTGAAAATAGCTTTACCTCTCCATTTAAATGAAGCTTTGAAATATAATCAGGTCAGAAAGTCTACATTGCTGCCACTGATATCACATAATTATAAATTCCTCCTTATTTTAAATGTATAAGCTTCTAAAGGTAATGAAAAAAAAAGTACATGCACATTATATTTTTCCTGCCACTATTTTGGATGGTTTCTGGAAATGTTGCATGCATATAAAAATCTTGTCCACATGTAGGGGATGGCAAAAGAAAAATATTTAGAGAAATGATTTCTGTGGTCTGTTCAGTGAGAGAAAGATAAGTAAAATTAGCAATCCCACAACCAGGTACTAATAAAGCCCAAAATCACAAACTGCACTAAGAGTAACTGCAGAGGAAAAGTGCATGAGATAGTCTACTTATCTGTACTCTATTTTCTATTTGGAGTATTTTCATCTAATAATGAATTATTTTGAGAGTTGTATTATTTCACAACTTTTCTTTAGCAGTGTGTTGGTGTGTTTGTATGTGGATGCCTGCTCATATATTTTCAGAGTTACTGAAATGAAATGCTGGTGAAGTCATTCATTTTTCATCATGTAAAACATATTAATTTAGTCACTATCTTTTCTTTGGTATAGCAAGCAATTTTAAGATCTAATATGAAGATATAATTAGTTTTACATTCTTATAATCTCCAGGCATAAATCTTTTGTAAAGTTATGCAACTATAAATCTATGAAAAAATAAGAGAATAAATACAATGCATTTTTAGTGATAAAAAAAAACAGAATCACATGTTCATGCTGCTGGTGAAGATGTCTTCTGGCAAGATATTAAATATTTTGTAGTCTTTAAGTTAATATAGGATAGACTGGTGTTGGTGATTAGTTGTGTCCAACTCTTTTGCAACCCCATGGACTGTAACCCTTCAAACTCCTGTATATATGGAATTCCATGGGATTTCCCAGGCAAGAACATTGTAGTGGGTTGCCATTCTCTTTCTCCAGGGTATCTTCCCAACTCAACAATCAAATCCACATAGCCTGCATTGCAGCTGGATTCTTTATCACTGAGCTATCGGGGAAGCCCATAGTGTTATTATTATTAGCCTTCCTATATTTAAGGATTTGATTAATTTCATTAAGCTAGTTGAGTCAGTGGGCTTAAAATGGATGAAATATTCTGTCAGAATCTGATATATTAAATGACTTCCTATGTGGAATAACCTAAGGGAATTAAATAACAAAACTGGCACTGGATCACTATATAAATGAATAGAACTCACAATTTTCTTTTGTGCATCTTTTGCTTGATTCTGGAAATAAAATCATAAAAATTATAAGAAAATATGTACATCCCAAATCTTTAAAACTTTATTGGAGTATAATTAATTTACAATGTTGCATTAAGATTCTGCTGTACAGCAATTGATTCAATTATACATAAACATACATACACTCTTTTTTAGATTATTTTCCCATATAGGTCATTCTAGAGCATTGAGAAGAGTTCCCTGTGCTATACAATAGATTTTTCTAGTTATCTATTTTATATATAATAGTAAGTTTATGTCTTTATTCAGGTGCAATTTCAAGGTATATGCTAGAGTTTAAAAAAACTGTCATCTATCCTGTACTGTCACAATACCATATGGTCATTATTCATGTTTAAAATGATAAAGGAAGCCTTAAATAAAAAATGTTTAATTATGTTACATATACTGTTTTACTAACATGAGGAAGGTGGTAAATGCATTTTAGAAGACTACTTTAAAATACAGTTTCATTACTAAAATGTTTTCAAAATAATTTTCAACTTGTTTATAATGTACATGTCCAGGTTTCCCAAGTGTAATTTATTCTAAGTTCCTGGGGGAGAAATGACATATTGCTGGTATTGGCTTTTCATGTGATATGCTCTTTTAATTCTGTCCAGATATTTTTGTATGACTACAAGGCAGCAAACGATCCCCTGAATTTTTGTACTACCATGGAATTCAGCTTAAGAAACAGATCTTCACTTGAAAGAAATTACAATATGACTAGGTCAACAGATCACAAACCACCATTTAAAATGTTTTAAGAAAGAAAAGTTGATAGAGTACAAAACTGCATTAGTACAGTCAACATATACATATGTGGCTCTATTATGCTATGCCTTATCCATTTTTAATGCCATATTTGCTACCCTCAGTCACTACTGTAATTACTGCACCAATTCTTACTAGCATTTACTGAGTGCTTAAAACGAGCCAGACACAGAACTTTGCAAATTTTATTTCATTTAATATTCACAATAATTTTATGAGGTCAGTATTATCACCATTTTAGAGATATGTAAACTGAGACTTCAAGAGCTTAAATGACTTGTCTACAAACTCTGAATCTGCAAATCATAGGCTAAGATTTGAACTCGGCTACTATGACCCCAGAGCTTCTATATCTATCAGTATCTTATGTTGTCTCCCAGAATTGTGGTCATTCCTCCAACAAAGCTAGATTTTACTAATTTTAAACTAAAAACTGTTAGGAAAGCTAATGTGCTAAAGTCCATTCCCTGGCAAGTCATAGTGCATTCAAAAACTAAAACTACTTCTGAAGTACATGCTGGTTTGGATTACTCATGTTCAGGTTACCCTTCGTTAGAGTGAATAATTGACTGTTAACTGCACTAATGAAGAGGAATGTGCAGTGAAGAAAAAGAAAGGAAGTGGTGAGTTATATGCTGAATTTGCTTATTTTTGGAAAATAGTGGATAATCCTCTATGGCATCTGAGTATATTCTGAGTATCAAAGATGTATGTCTATGACATACTATTGTTTCCCTTGCTGGCCTACAACTTATTATCTGTGCTCTATTCTTTGGTATTGTAAAGTGTTTTTTTTGCCCTTCACACACACACACACACACACAGTCTCCATATATTTTATAAGGGGAGAAAAAAATCTAATTTATATTTTCCTTGTAATAATTGCAAGTGGAAGAAAAGAAAAGCATTTTTACTATCTCATATCACTTTTAACTATGATAGCTGCACAAATCGCCATATAATTCAGCAATTCTAAGACAAAAAGAATGCTGGAATTTTTATAAATTTTCCTAACTTTGTCACTTAAGCTTGGAAAGATATTACTCACTCTTTTGCATATACTAATTACTCATACATACAATCTGAGGGAAAAGGATTGCTTACAAATTAATTTCCTTAACCCTTATAGATAAAAAAGCATTACTGTATTGGAAACAACTTTAATTATATATAGATAATAGAAAAATAAGAAATGTGTGCATTTTAATTAAAAAACATCACCATCTGGAGAATACCAAAGTAGGAAAACAATCAGGAAAACATTGAGATATAAATTATAGAGTTAAATAAATGGAATTTGTTAAAAGTTATTTGTTTCAGAATACCATGATAGATTGAAAAATTAAAAAATGATACTTGTTATGTACATTCTTTTACAGAAATTTTAGGAGTCTTTAAGAAGTAAATTCAGTAAAAAGGATAATACAGAACAAATACAATGTGTTAATTGTAACTTTTATATTTATTCAAGATGTTAGCTAATCTATATGTTCTCTGATTCCTTTCTGATTTCTACTGACATTTGAAAATTGTGTTTCAATTTACAATGGCTTAAAACAATTAGCTCCAAAACTATATCTTTAAATAGATTTCACTTCAGAAACACAGA
This sequence comes from Antilocapra americana, assembly GCA_007570785.1. Lineage (NCBI taxonomy): Eukaryota > Metazoa > Chordata > Mammalia > Artiodactyla > Antilocapridae > Antilocapra > Antilocapra americana. The sequence continues at coordinate 146,964 of ML661219.1, forward strand.
TTGGTTTTGAAGTCATTTGTATTTATATCAACACAAGATATTGTGGATATTATCATATGCTATCTTTATTGAAGGATTTATGATAAATTTAGATCAGCATAATGAGTAACAATCTGTTTACAAGTAACACATGCAGCTCATAGAATCCTTCAAATTGGAGAAAAATGCAATTAAACCTTGTAAGAATTTATAGGTGAAATACTAGATGTAAATTTCAAAAACATCCTTTATTTTTCCTTTGATTTAATCCTCTCTGAATTTAAATGATTTGCACAATTATTATTTTGTTACTTTGGTAAAACTCTAAAGCTCTATCCTGAGCTCTGTGGCAAGGCATATCTAAAGAAATGTGTGAGAAATAGAGCAAGCTTAAAATGTATACTTTCTTTACAATACTCTTTTGAGTCATAATTTGAGGTCTGTAGCATAAGCCTGTGTGTGTGAGTCACTCAGTTGTGTCTCACTGTTTGTAGCCTCATGGACTGTAACCCTCCAGGCCCTTCTGTCAATGGAATTCTCCAGGCAAGACTGAGTGGGTACCCATTCCCTTCTCCAGGAGATCTCCCCGACCCAAAGATCAAACCCATATCTCCTGCATTGCAGGCAGATTCTTTACCATCTGAGCTACCTGGGAGGCCCAGCATAAACCATAAATTAAATTGACCCATTAAGTCTGTCTCAATCATGGCAGTAAGAATCTAGGTATACTCTTGGTGTATGCTTTTAGGTTTAAGACCAAATGACTTTCAGTACTTTGTTGAAGCCAACCAAATTAAATTCTGAAGTAATTAAATTGCAGACTATGCCAATTTAAAATGTCACACCAGCCGTGAGCACCCTGTATCAAGCATCAAATCTGGGCTGGTGACTGATTTCACATATGATAATTTACATGCTTCAATGCCATTCTCCCATATCATCCCAGCCTTGCCCTCTCCCATAGAGTCCAAAAGACTGTTCTATACATTTGCATCTCTTTTGCTGTCTCACATACAGGGTTATCATTATCATCTTTCTAAATTCCATATATATGTATTAGTGTACTGGATTGTTGTTTTTCATTCTGGCTTACTTCACTCTGTATAATAGGCTTCAGTTTTGTCCACCTCAGTAGAACTGATTCCAGGATGACCCAGAGGGATGGAATCGGGAGTGAGGTGGGAAGGAGGTTCTGGAAGGAGAATACATGCATACCCATGGTGGATTCATGTCAATGTATGGCAAAACCAACATGATAATGTAAAGAAAAATAAATAAATTAATTTATTAAAAAAAAGAAACGGAAAAAATAAAATAAAAGGTCATTACAGACTTGCACTTGTGGTAAAGACACAGGTACAGTTAAGGAACCATACAGAAAAAAAATGAAATTTGACCAATATATCAAGCCATACTTGATATGTCTAAATGTGAAAGACAAAACAATACACATTTTAAAGATAATGAAGGAGACTATCCTCACAATATCAGGAAAACTGAATATTCTTAAATAAGACATAGAAAGCAACATGCACAAGGAAAAAGATTCACAAATTCTGCAACACTGAATTAGAAGACATTACTTAGGAGTGGGAAAAGACAAAATACAAAAGTAAAAACTGAGAGAAGTGATTTTCAACACATATCTCTAGAATACGGTATTTGTTGAGTTTTTAATTTTTATTTTTATTCTTTTTGTTGTTTATGTACAAACAAGGATCTCTAGTGATTGTATGACTTCCCCCACTTGTCCTAGTCTTTGTGATGAAAGCCAGAAGGAAAAATAAATCTACTACTTGTGGCATACCCTAAATACTCCATAGTTGAGTGGATGGAGAAAATGATTTTTTTTCTGCTTAGATAAAGGAGAAAGTGTCAGTTGCCTCTTACTCCTCCCCTAAAAGATGATAAAAAAAGAACTTTTTTTTTTTCTTGGAGAGTTTGAATGGAAATAGTTCTGGGTTCTCTTTATAAACCTTGAAATGTAAATATATTTCCTCCAGAATCAGATAAGTCTCAGAGTCTCCACCTTTTATGACCTGGATATACTACTATCTTCTGGCACCTACTCTCCCCATTTAAATGCAACCACATACCTCCAGAGTTAGACAAATTTTTTTGTAGTTCTCTCACTATTTTTTTAATACATACCACAGCTTGTTTTCAGAATATATAAAATACTCTTACAAATTAATTAAGGAAAAAACAGCCAAGTGTAAAATTAAGCATGAAACTTGACAAGTATAACGTATGATACACCTCAGAGGAATACATCAAGAGAGAAGTATCAAGGGGTGTGGTCAAGATGGCAAATGAGGATGACCCTGAACTCACAGCCTCCCACTACTTACATAGTAAATATCTTTGAAAACAATGTGAAGACTAACACATAACATTTTTCACTACTGGGGATATAAGGAAGGAAACACAATGAGATAGGTAGGAGGGGCAGAGAGGCAATGTAGGCAAAATCCACACTCCCTTGTCACTGACTCACAAATGAGTGGAATATCACAATCTTAGAAGTCCTTCTCAAGAAACAAAGAGTCTGAGCTCCACATTGGGTTTCACTGCTCAGGGATCCTGCCTTAGGAAAATGAGCCCTCAGAATGTTTGGCTTTGAAAACCATCAGGACTTAAGTTTGGGATAATTGAAAGATGATAGAAAACAGAGACCAAAATCTCACATGCTCTGAGCCCCAAATACTGACCCCTTATTCCAAACGTGCAACCAGATCAGCTACCACTCATTGTGGACACTACTGGGGACATCTTCTGTACCATTCTTTTGTGGAAACATTTTGGGCACTAACATCTAGTTGGGAGACTATATTGGAAAGGATAATTTCTAAAATTGTAGGTACAAATCTAGACCAAGGTATGTGGTGAATTTTGACTTGAGTGAAATTTTGGATAACACAGGAGTTAGAGACATGCCTCAAGCTTGGGTTTGAAAAGTGTCAGACTGCACCAATCCTGGCTGATACTCCTCTGGACCACTCTGGGATTGGGAAAGATTAGGACAACAAGAATTTAAAAAAGGGAAAAAAAGAAAAACTTAATAGATTGTGTACTCAGGTTTGGCCACAATATGAGTTAGGAAAATTAAAATGGAGTGAAGGATCCTATGTTCAAATTTTCATGGCCTTGTATCTAGGTGTGTTTGTTAGTCACTCAGTCATGTACGATTTTTTGTGACCCCATTGGAAGCCTGCCAGGTTTCTATGTCCATGGGATTCTCCAGGCAAGAATACTGGAGTGGATTGCTATTTCCTTCTCCAGAGGATCTTCCTGACCTAGGGATCCAACACTGGTCTCCTGCATCATAGGCCAATTCTTTACTACTAAGCTACAGAGAGGTAATGGAATCCCAAAGTAATTTAAGCTCAGATATATAACTCTAGGAAGGACACAGAAGACCTTTAAATGATACACCCATGGATTCCAAATGAATGTGGATCCCTCCTTCCCTGAGGTACAGGCCCTTTTGCCTATGCATTACACAGTTCTATTTGCCATAGACATCAGATGCAAAATTCAGAAAACAACTGCCAGTCCTCAGACTCTGATGAATGATTTGTTCCAATTAGCTTATTTGGTTTTTAATAATAGGGAAATGGTTGACTAGGCGGAATGCACCCAGAAAAATATGCAAAAGATTGAAGTGATGGCAATGGCTTTGCCTGCTCAGAGACTACTAAAGGGGAAGTTGGCTTTTCTGGGCCAGTCTTTCCCTGGCAGACTGCTAGGCCCATGGGTACCCAGACAGGACCAATGTACCCTGTGTAGACACAAAGGGGCACTAGAGGGAAGATTGTAGCTGATGCACCTTTTGCAAACAGCTAGGGCATTGGAAGAAGGGATGCCCCAGATGCCAGAGAACGATGAGGTCCCCTCAGACATAGATGATTTTGCAATCAGAAGACTGAAGAGCCCAAGGTCAAAAGTGACTCTACTTAAGAAACCATCTACATAACTAATGTCAAGTCTTGGGTGGTCATTGATGTGGTGGGTCATTTGATAGAATTTCTTATAGACACTGTTGCAACATTTTTGATCTTAACCCAAAGGATTGGAAATCTTAGCAGTCATAAGGACTATGTAATGGAGGTATCAGGGAAAAGGAAGAGGCACACTTTAGTACAAGATCAATGGCCAGCTGTTTTTAGAATCCTTATTGTTCATGCTTTATTGTCCAATGATTTAATGGGAAGAAATTTATTAACTAAGTTAGAGGCCACCTCTGTTTCTTGAAGGGCAAGGGAACTACCTTCATCACCAAATGATTCTAACAGAATGTAGAAAGTAATAGATTAAATCTGGAGCAGATATAGAAGGCTTAGTAGACTCTGGAATGTGGAATATCAAGGTTCCAGGCTTGGATGAAGATATCCAGCAAATGATTATTAAGTATAAAAAGCTAGAGTATCTGAAAATAAGGTATATATTTCTTAACCCCAGGGAAGATCCTCAAAAATGTTTGTAAATAGATTACCTAAGGGGAGGCTACTGGTCTAACTAAATTGACCATAGCCTGATAGAAATTTTGAGGGGAGGCCTTCTCCCCTAAGCTAAATGAGGGAAAGTTAACTCTTACAACATAAATGAACAGGTGTATCAGCCCTTTGATATCATTCAGGTGGCTACCTAATTCTTTGAAAAAGAAAAAAGAAGTCTGTCATTTTTTTTGTAAATCTATCATTTACAGTACCTGAGGTGTGGTTCCAAATAAAACCCAGCAATCTTGATTCCAGGTTGTGTTTCTTCCAGCCCAGCATTTCTCATGATGAACTCTGCATATAAGTTAAATAAACACGGTGACAGTATACAGCCTTGACATACTTCTTTTCCTATTTGTAACCAGTCTGTTGTTCCATGTCCAGTTCTAACTGTTCTGTTGTTCCATGTCCAGTTTTATGCACAGTACATCATGCTAAATGCCAAGCTGGATGAAGCACAAGCTAGAATCAAGATTGCCGGGAGAAATATCAATAATCTCTGATGTGCAAATGATATCACCCTTATTACAGAAAGTGAAGAGGAAATAGAGAGTCTCTTGATAAAAATGAAAGAGGAGAGTGAAAAAGCTGGCTTAAAACTCAACATTCAACAAATGAAGATCATGGTATTTGGTCCCATCACTTCATTGTAAATAGATGGGTAAACAGTGGAAACAGTGACAGATTTTATTTTCTTGGGCTCCAAAAATCACACAAGATGGTGACTTCAGTCATGAAATTAAAAGACACTTGCTCCTTGAAAGAAAAGCTATGACCAACCTAGATAGTATACTAAAAAGCAGAGACATTACTTTGCTGTCAAAGGTCTGTCTAGTCAAACCTATTGTTTGCCAGTAGTCATGTACAGATGTGAGAGTTGAACTATAAAGAAAGCTGAGCACCAAAGAATTGATGCTTTTGAACTGTGGTTTTGGAGAAGACTCTTGAGAGACACTTGGACTACAAGAAGATCCAACCAGTCCATCCCAAAGGAAATCAGTCCTGAATATCGATTGGAAGGACTGATGCTGAAGCTGAATTTCCAATACTTTGGCCACCTGATGTGAAGAACTGACTCCTTGGAAAAGACCCTAATGCTGGGAAGGATTGAAGGTGGGAAGAGAAGGGGATGACAGAAGATGAGATGGTGGGATAGCATCACTGACCCAATGGATATGAGTTTGAGTAATCTCTGGGAGTTAGTGATGGACAAGGAAGCCTGTCATGCTGCAGTCCATGGGGTTGCAAAGAGTTGGACATGACTGATTGGATTGAACTAATTAACAACAGTGGCTTAAGTTTGTTGGATTGATTAATATAGACATGTCTTTAGAGTCGTCAGGGTTAAGTATAATATTTCTGCTCTATCTAGGTTTATTAGACCTTTTATGTATTGCAAATATATCATCAAAAAATTTAACTCAATGAGGAAAAAACTTTTAAAGAAAGTAAGATGTATGTTTTTAGTAAAAGGCCAGAGGAATGAAAAAATATAATAAAGAAATAACTGTACATTATTAGGAGTTTCTAAGATTTGATTAAATCCAGTTGAGTAAATGGCTTTTGTTGAGAATGGGCTAGGACAAGACTGAATTTGATTTCTCTCCCAAGCCCCCAATTTTCTTAAAATGTCAAACTGCCTCTGGTAACAAATTTTAAATTTCTTTACCTTGTAAGTTATCTGCTCTGTATTTGCCTTTGGAACCTTTTATTGAATCTTTGCTTAAGATATAATTGTTGTCTCACAGTGACCTATGATCTATTTTATTTGACCAAGTATTTTAAAATTTTTGACAAACTTCCCAAATATCAAATTTTACTTACAGTTCTTTTGGCTTCCAGCTAACATTGGGAAGCCTTTGATGGTCCTTGAGTATCTCAGAGAAATGTTATAACTAAGATTAATTTGTATGTGAAGTTAAATGTCATCATTCATAATCCTGGTTATTTTAACCAAGTCTGTTTATGGATTACACTGTAATCAGATGTTTAATCATACTTTCTATGTCTTTTGTCATTTATAGTAATTTTTGCACTCTGATGCTGTTACAACAAGTGTTTCATAAGATGACTAAGGAAGCAGATGATGGCTAAGCAGGAATTTCAGTTCATATGAATTAAAACAAGACATTGTCCTGTCCTGAGGCCTCTAGATCAGGCATGCAGAGATTTTTTTTTTTTTTTTTTTACTTCCTGACAGGTAGCATTGTTTTCCCTTATTCAACTTTGAAGTAGTTACAAGAGATGGATCATTGCCCTTCTGCCTTCCATAGGAATATGGGAGTACAATCTCTGAGGGAGGAGTAAAATAGGAGTAAAGGAGGCAGTGAAAACTTTAAAAGAATGACATAGTCCAAGGACATGACATAAACTGATTAGAACCAAATAGGCCCAAGATGGTATAGGAGTTGACTTCCACTAGACCTTGAGCATCAGTACATGCTCATTGTAGCACACCAGCAAGCTATATGATACACCCACTGATGCCTTTACAGTTCTGAGGCTGACCATCAAATCACAAATTGAGCAGGGGTCCAATTCGTGGAAATCCCTACCCTTCTCCAAAATAATTGGAATAATGCTCCTACTCATTAGCCTATGAAATTATCCAACCCATAAAAACTAACCATGCCATACTTCCAGGTGGTTTTTGCCTTCTGATATGGCCTGCACTTTGCCTGTGAAGTACATTTCTCTCTAAGTAAATATACTTCTTACCTATCAGAAATAAATAAATAAATAGGTAGATAAATAAAACTTTGCTGGGATAATATCAAGCATACTAATATTTTCATTATAGAGGTCCCAGAGGAGAAGAGATAGAGATAAATGAGGCGGTGACTTATTTGAAAAAAAGAAAAAAGTTGCTGAAAACTATTCTAAGGTGGGGAAGGAAACAGACATCCAGTTCCAGGGAACACAGATGTCCCAATCGAGATGAAAGCAAAAAGTTCCACACCAAGATTATGATTACAATGGAAAAAATGAAAGATGAAGAGAGAATCTTAAAATTAATAGAAGAAAAATAAATAGTTGCATTCATGGGAACTCCTATAAGCCCAGCAGCTGATTTTTCAGCAGATATTTTGCAAATAAGGAAGAAGTGGCAAAATATATTCAAATAATTAAAGAAAAAAAACAACAGCAAAGGGCATTCTACCTTCATGACTCTCATTCATATTTGAAGGAGAAATAGAGTTTAAAAGACAAAATTCTGAGTTCCACATCTCTAAACGAGCTTTATAAGAAATGATATAGGGTGCTCAGGGCCGGTTCACTGGGATGACCCAGAGAGATGGAATCAGGAGGGAGGTGGGAGGGGGGGTTCTGGAAGGGGAATACATGTATACCCATGGTGGATTCATGTCAATGTATGGCAAAACCAACACGACAAGGTAAAGGAAAATAAATAAATAAATAAAAATAAAACTTTAAAAAATAAAGAAATGTTAAATAATTAATCTAAGCAGAACAGCAAAGGCACACAATAAATATGAAAAGTATGAAAGGAAAATTTTCACTGGTAAAAGCAAACATACGGTGATGGCAGTAAGGTAACAGGAAAGATAAAAGACAGAAGTAGCAAAATAATTAGTAATTAAGGGATACATAAAACAAAAAGATATAGAATATGATCTCAAAAATGTTAAATGTCAGAGAGGGGATAAAAAATATAAAGTGGTTAGAACCCGTTCAAACTTATGAGATCATCAACTTGAAAAAAAATAAAGTCATCCTTATATATGAACCTCATGGTAATCACAAACTAAAAACAGACAGGACTCCAAGAACAACACCTAAGATCATCATCAAATTACATGCCAAGAGAGCAAAAAAAGAACAAAAATTACAATAAGAAAAAATGGATCAAATTATAAGTTTATGCTGCTGCTGCTTAGCTGCTTCAGTCATGTCTAATTCCGTGCAACCCTATAGACTGCAGCATGCCAGGCACCTCTGTCCATGGGATTCTCTAGGCAAGAGTACTAGAGTGGGTTACCATGCCCTCCTCCAGGGGATCTTCCCAACCCAGGGCTCAAACCCAGGTTTCCTGCATCGCAGGCAGAGTATTAACCACTGAGCCACCAGGGAAGCCCGATACACACACACACACACACACACACACACACTTATCAGTAATTGCTTAAATGTTAATGTTCCAACTTGAAGAAATAGAATGACTGAAATGATTTAAAGATTCACATATATAATCATATTATACAAGGTAACCTGAAAATCCTATGAAATCCCTATCAAAATACCAATGAAATTTTTCACAGAACTAGAACAAGTAATTCTAAAATTTGTATGGAAACACAGAAGACCCTAATAGGCACAGTAATCTGGAGAAAGTGGCACAAAACTTAAGGCATTATGCTCCTGTCTTAAAATATACTACAAAGATAAACTAATCAAAGCAAGAAATACTGGGACATAAACCGACACATAGGTCAATGGAACAGAATAAATTCACACTTATAAGGAAATTAATCTAAAACAAAGGAGACATGAAGATAAAATGGGAAGAGGCAGTTTCTTCAATGAATCTGTTTTGGTAAAACTGAAGAACAATAAAACTGGCCTAATTTTTCACACCATATACAAAAATAAACTCAAAATGGATTAAAGGCTTAAAGAAAGACAGTCTTAGCAATAGTTTTTTAGATCTATCTCCACAGACAGGTAAGGGAAACAAAAGCAAAACACAAACAAATAGGACTACATCAAACTAAAAAGTTTCTGCACAGGGAGAGAAACTATCAACAGAAAGGCAACCTACTGAATAGGACACACTATTTTATCAATATATCTGATAAACATATAATACCAAAATAGACAAAGAGTTCATGCAACTTAAAAAAAAAATTAAAAATTGGCAGAGAACCTGAATGCATGCTTTTTCCATATAGATGATCTACGGACACATGAAAAGATGTTCATCATCACCAATCATCAAAGAAATGAAAATCAAAATCACAAGGAGATACCATCTCAGAGCTGTCAGGATGACTACCATTCAAAAGACAACAAATAACATGTGCTGGTTAGTATTTGGAGAGAAGGGAACCCTCATGTACTGTTGGTGGAGTTGCAAATTGGTACAGTCACTGTAGAAAATTGTATGGAGTTCCTCAAAAAACTAAAAACGGAGCTACCATAAGATTCAGCAAATTTACTTCTGGATGTTCACTGGAAGAAAACAAAACCTTTGTTTGCTAGCATTATTTACAATGGCCAAAATATGGAAACCACCAAAGATAAACAGATAAGGAAGAAGTGGTTTGCATACACATATTAATAATATGTATATCCAAGGGAATATTAAACAAAATCTTGCCATTTGCAACAATGTGAATGGATCTAAACTGAAACTCCAATATTCTGGCCACCTGATGCAAAGAGCTGACTCACTGGAAAAGACCCTGATGCTGGGAAAGATTGAGGGCACGAGGAGAAGTGGACAACAGAGGGTGAGATGGTTGGATGGCATCACTGCCTCAGTGGACATGGGTTTAGGTGGACTCTGGGAGTTGGTGATGGACAGGGAGGCCTGGCATGCTGCAGTTCATAGAGTTGGACACGGCTGAGTGACTGAACTGAACTGAACTAAACTGAATGGATCTAAAGGATATTGTGCTATGTGTGCTAAGTCACTTCAGTCATGTAAAACTCTTTGTGACCCTATGGACTGTAGCTCACTAGGGATTCTCCAGGCAAGAATACTGGAGTGGGTTGCTATGCCCACCTCCAAGGGATCTTCCCAACCCAGGAATTGAACCCGCATCTCTTACATCTCCTGCATTGACAGGCAGGTTCATTACCATTTCCCTGATAACTCAATTGGTAAAGAAACCACCTACAATGCAGGAGACCCTAGTTCCATTCCTGGTTGGGAAATTTTCCCTGGAGAAGGGCTAGGTTACCCACTCTACTATTCTTGGACTTCCCTTGTGGCTCAGCTGGTAAAGAACCTGCCTGAAATGCAGGAGACCTGGGTTTGATCCCTGGGTTGGGAAGATCTCCTGGAGAAGGGAAAGGCTACCCACTCCAGTATTCTGGCCTGGTGAATTCCATGGACTGCATGAGGTCACAAATTGTTGGACGTGACTAACTTTCACTCTTTACCACTAGCGCCATCTGGGGAAGCTAAAAGGTGTTAGGTTAAGTGAAATAAATTAGAGAAAAACAAGTACCATATTATCTCATATGTGAACTTTAAAAAGTAAAGCAAAATGAAAATATACTTTTAGATACAGAGAAAAGGTAGGTGCTTTCCAGAGGTGAGGGGTTTGGTGGTGCAAAGTAGGTGAAGAGGATTAAAGGTACAGACCTCTAGTTATAAAATAAATGATTCAGGGGGATATAACATACAGCATAAGGAGTATGGTTAACAGTATTTTAATAACTTTATATAGGGTCAGTTACTAGACTTATTGTGGTGATCTTTTCACGATGTATGCAAATGTCAAGTCAATTTTTAGTACACTTCAAACTAATATAACATTACACATAAACAATATTTCAATGAAAAGGCAAGTGTCTGAATGTTTAAAGCATCTCTAGTATTAATAATATCTAAATATAAGCAATCCAAAAATATATTAACAGTAGAATTTATAAAATGATCATGGGCTATGAGCCAAAGCTGCATATAATGAATAGAACTCATGAACATAATTTTGAAGAAAAAGAAGCCAGACATAAAATAAAATGAATATTACCTCATTTATATAAAGTTCTAAAAAAGGGAAAGCTAAACCATTGTGTAAAAAATGCATGTTAGGACCAAAAAGAAAATTAAGAAAGTGAGAAACAAAAGTCAGCTTTCTAAAAATTATATCATGCAGTGTCTTTTAATATAGATAATATCAGAGAGTATATAAATGGAGCAATTAAAACAAACTTGAGAAGATGAAGACATGTTAGCCTTTCCAAAAGAGGTGATACCTGACCTTTATTTTGAAGAACAGCTATGAATTATTTAGCTGAAGAAGATGAGGGAAAATCACCTGATTTAAGAAAATTCAAATAGTTCTGTATGACTAGAGCAATGTGACCTTGTAAGAGATTTGCAAGAAATACTATATGCCCTCCAATACATTCCTATAACTCTTTTAAAATATTTAAATTATTTGCTGATTTTCCATTTTCTTCTTAGATTATAAGTTCCATGTAAAAGCTCCTATATCACTTTACTTCTGTATTGCTATTATCTAATCCAGTTAAAATACAGAAGATATTAAATAAAAATTTCTTGAATGGAGGAACAGATAGATGAATGAGTGTATAGTTAGATAATGCCTACAGGAAAGGGTTATCAAAGAGCTCAT
>ML661219.1:193772-219237 GCA_007570785.1 Antilocapra americana
CCCTCCCTCCTCCCTCCCCTCGGGAAATCTCGATGCACCAGCCCCGAGCATCAATCCTGGGCTGGCGATTGATTTCACATATGATAGTTAACATGTTTCAATGTCATTCTCCCATATCATCTCACCCTTGCCCACATCCACAGAGTCCACGAGACTGTTCTATACATCTGCGTTCCTTTTGCTGTCTCGCGTGCTGGTTTCTTGTTACCGTCCTTCTAAATTCCATATATATGCGTTAGTATACTGCATTGTTGTTTTTCCTTCTGGCTTACTTCACTCTCTATAATAGGCTCCAGTTTCATCCACCTCAGTAGAACTGTTTCAAATGTATTCTTTTTAATGGCTGAGTAATATTCCATTGTGTATATGTACCACAGCTTTCTTATCCATTCGTCAGTTGATGGGCATCTAGGTTGCTTCCATGTCCTTGCTATTGTAAACAATGAAGCGATGAACATTGGGGTACACGTGGCTCTTTCCAGTCTGGTTATCATACAGGGTTATCGTTACCATCTTTATAAACTCCATATATATGTGTTAGTATACTGTATTGTTGTTTTTCCTTCTGGCTTACTTCACTCTGTATAATAGGCTCCAGTTTCATCTACCTCATTATAACTGATTTGAATGTATTCTATTTAATGTCTGAGTAATATTCCATTGTGTATATGTACCACAGTGACTGATTTTAATGGAGTTAAACTTTTTCTATCTATTGAATGCCGTTTTATCAACTAATTTTTTCATGGATAATTCGTTGGTGTACCCTCCATATCCTCAGATGCAGAACCTGTGAATGCAGAGAGCCAACTGTCAAGGATTTGAATATTCATGGGAATGTTCATATGGAGTCCTGGAACCAATCCCCCAGGGATACAAAGGAACAACTATATATAAAAGTTTTCACCAAATATGTTGTTATATAAGTTCTCTCCTGTTATCTTTTAGGAGTTTTATGTTTTTTGTATTTTACATGTAGATCTTTGATTCATTTTGTTTTAATTTTTATGAAGGGTGTAAGGTCTGTGTCAAGATTTCGTTTTGCATGATGTTCAGTTGTTTCATCACCGTTTGTTGAAGAGATTACCTTTTCTTCCTTGCAGTACCTTTATTCATGTAATTTCAATTCTTTTAAATGTTTGAAGCTATGTTTTATGACATACAATATGCTCTGTCTTGGTGTATGTTCCATATGAGCATGAGAAGTATGTTTATTCTGTTGTCATTAAATGAAGTTGTTCATAGATGTCAATTTTATCCAGTTCCTTGGTGGTTCTATGAAGTTCAGCTAAGTCCTTACTGATTTTCTACCTGTAGCATCTGCCTATTTCTGATAGTAGAGGGTTAAAGTCTCCAAGTATAATAATGGATTCATCTACTTATTGTTATACTTCTATTAGTTTTTCCTCACATTTTTTTAAATTTATGTTTTTTTATTGAAGGATAATTGCTTTACAGAATTTTGTTGTTTATCCTCATATTTTTTTATGTTTTTATTAGATTAATACACATTAAGGATTGTTGCACCTTCTTGGAGAGTTGACCCATTACCTCTCTTTATTCCTGATAATTTTCCTTGCATTGAACTCTGGACTATCTGAATTTAAGGTAGCTAACATAGCTTTCTTTTGTTTGGTATTGACATAATATAACTTCTTCCAATCTTTTAATATTAATCTATGTGTGCATTTGTTTTTACAGTGGGTTTCTTTTAGATGGAACATGTTCCCTCTTGTTTTTACATCTACTCTGGCAATTTCTGTATTTTAATTGTTATATTTAAGGTGTTGATTTTCCAAGTGGCTCATATAGTTAGATTCATAGCTATCATATCTCTTACTGTTTTTTATCTGCTGTTTTTGACCTTTGTTCTATTTTTGTCTTCTATTCTTTTTCACTGTGGGTGGTTTTAACTGAGCATTTGATATGATTCCATTGTTTTTACTTTCTTAACATGTCAAATATACCTCCTTTTTAACTTTTTTAAACTGGTGTCTTAGTATTGTCAATATATTTTTACCACTAACCCAAGTACACTTTCAGATAACAGTATATCACTTCACAGAGAGTGGAAATACCATGTTGCTGTTGCTGTTCTTCAGCTGCTAAATATCGTCTGGCCCTTTGGGCCCCCATGGACTGCAGCATGTTAGGATTCTTAGTCCTTCACCATCTCCAGAACTTACTCAAACTCATGTCCATTGAGTTGGTGGTGCCATTCAAACATCTCATCTTCTGTTACCCCCTTTTCTTCTTACCCTCACTCTTTCCCAACATCAGGGTCTTCTCCAATGAACTGGCTCTTCACATAAGGTGGGCAAAGTATTAGAGCTTCAGCTTCAGAATTAGTCCTTCCAATGAATATTCAGGGTTGATTTCCTTTAGGATTGATTGGTTTGATCTCCTTCCTGTCCAACGGACTTTTAAGAGTCTTTTCTAGCACCACAATTTGAAAGCATCAGTTATTCAGTGCTAAGCTTTCTTTATGGTCCAATTCTCACATCCATACAAGACTACCACAAAAACCATAGCTTTGACTTATAAAGACCTTTGATGGCAAAGTGCTATTTCTGCTTTTTAATATGCTGTCTAGGTTTGTCATAGCTTTACGTCCAAGAAGAAAGCACCTTTTAATTTTGTGGATACAGTCACCATCCACAGCAAGTTTGGAGTCCAAGAAAATAAAAACTGCCACTGTTTTCGCATTTTCCTCATCTGTTTGCCATGAAGTGATGGAACTAGATGCCATTATCTTAGTTTTGTGAATGTTGAGTTTTAAACCAGCCTTTTTCACTCTCCCCTTTTACGCTCATTAAGAGGCTCTTTAATTCATCTTCACTTTCTGCCATTAGAATGGCATCATCTGCATATGTGAGGATGTTGATATTTCTTCTGGCAGTCTTAATTCCAGCTAATGATTCATCCAGCCTGGCATTTTGCATAATTCATTCTGCATATATGTTAAATAAGTGGGGGTGACAATATTCAGCTTTAATGTACTCCTTTCCCAATTTTGAACCAGTCCACTGTTACATGTGTAGGTTCTAACTGCTACTTCTTGACCTGCATGAAGGTTTCTCAGGAGACAAGTAAGGTGATCAGGTGTTCTCATTTCTTTAAGAATTTTCCACAGTTTGTTGTGATCCACACAGTCAAAGGCTTTAGTGTAGTCAGTGAAGAAGAAGTAAATGCTTCTTACTGGAATTCCTTTGTTTTTTCTATGATCCAATGGATGTTAACAATTCGATCTCTACTTCCTCTGTCTTTTCTAAATCCAGCTGATATCTCTGGAAATACTCAGTTCACATACTGTAGAAGCCTAGCTTGAAGGATTATGAGCATTATCTTATTAACATGTGAAATGAGTGCAATTGTATGGTAGTTTGAACATTCTTTGGCATCGCCTTTCTTTGGGATTTGAATGAAAACTGACTGGAGTCCTGTAGGCATTGATGAATTTTACAAATTTGCTGACATATTGCATACAGCACTTTAACATCATCATCTTTTAGGGTTTGATATGTACAATCACAGTCATTGATGTTACTTATACATGACATACACAGTTACTGCTATTATTTTGGACAAATATTTGTTTGTTAGATCAACTAAGAAAAATAAAAGTGCTTATTGACCTTGCTTATTTTTCTCTGATGCTCTACCTTTCTATATGTAGAAATGAGGTAATTATTTGCATAGTTTCCTTCTCACTGAATAATTCTTTTTTTGCATTTCTTGTAAAGCAGGTCTACTCTAAAGTAAAGTTGAAGATAACAGTTACATTCCACTTTTCTTCAAAACCCATACAAGCAAGAGGAGAATGAATTGAAATATTTAAATTATTTAGAGAAATAAAAACCAAACTGCAATCTAGAATTCTATACTCTGTAAAATTTTCCTTTAACAGTGAAGGAGAAATAAATATTTTCTCAGGCAAACACTGAGAAAATTTATTGCTGTATAGTAGACCTGCTTTATAAAAATTTTTTAAAAATTCTTCAGAGAGAAGGAAATTGTTGTAGATCATTAACACATATCTACATATAGAAAGCTAAAACATCAGAGAAAAATATACAAAGTCAAATAAAATAGAAAAGGGAAAAGTGGAATCAGGGACATATTTTATTTTCTTGAGTTCCAAAATCACTGAGGATAGTGACTACAGGCATAAAAATGAAAAGACACTTGCTCCTTGGAAGGAAACCTATGACAAACCCAGACACTTTGTTAAAAACAGAGACATTACTTTGCTGACAAATACCCATATAGTCAAGGTTATGGTCTTCTCAGTAGTCATGTATGGATGTGTTACTTGGAAAATAAAGAAGGCTGAGTGCTGAAGAATTGATGCTTTTGAATTGCCATGCTGGTGTAGACACTTGAAAGTCCCTTGGACTACAAGATCAAAACAGTCAATCTTAAAAGAAATCAACCTTGAATATTCATTGGAAAGACTGATGCTGAAGCTGAAGCTCCAAAACTTTGACCACCAGATGTGAAGAGCTGACTGATTGAAAAAGGCCTTGATGCTGGGAAAAATTGAAGACAAAAGGAGAAGGGAGCAACAGAGGATGAGATAGTTAGAAAGCATCACTGACACAATGAACATGAATTTAAGCATACTCCAGGGGATAGTGGAGGGCAGAGGAGCCGGGCATCCATGAGGTTGAAAAGAGTCAGATATGACTTAGAAACTGAAAAACAACAAGAAAATTCTTATCTTAGTTCTTCTATAGGTAAGGTCTCTGTCAAGACTTCGTCTTTGATTTCCTGCAGTTTGACTATGAAAGATCTAAGTAGGAGTTTGGGCATTTATTCTTCCTGATGTTCTCTGATCTTCCTAGATCTGTGGTTTAGTGTCTAACATTAGTTTGATGAAATTCTCTGACACTATTGCTTCAAAAATATCTTCCATTCCTTTCTCCTTGTAGTATTCTCATTACATGGACATTGTCTTTTACCTTTGTCCCACAGTACTTGAATTTTCTGCTTTATATTTTTCTTTGCTTTTTAGTTTGAGGAGTTTCTATTAACTTATATTGATGTATTCTCAAGCTCAGAGATGCTTTCACCAGCAATTTCCACTTAAATAATAAGCCCATTGAAGACATTCTTCATTCCTGTTGTAGTGTTTTTAAACTTTTGTCCTTTTATCTTCCTTCTAAATTTTCAAGCTCACTGCCTACATTATGTGTTTGTTTTTGAACATTGCCTACTTTTTCCAAGGTAGCCTGTCAATTGAAAGAAAAAAAAATGCACAAGCTAAAAGCTGAAGATTTCATTTTATTCTCCAGACATTCTTAGGACTTCAAGCCCAGATAACGCTGAGAAAACTGCTCTTAGGTGGTGGGTGAGGGGTAGACATTTATTGTTAACTAAAGAAAACCAGATATCTTAAGGAATTTAATGGTTTTCTGTATATGGGAAGATGCAAGTGTCTCGGCTCACTGAAATACTTCCTTTGATAACGCACCTCATCTATCTAGGACCAGCATCCTGTGTTTTCTCATCCTGAGTTTCTTCAAGCTGCACCATCAAGAGTGACTGTAGTCTCATGACATCAAAATGGCAGCAGATATTCCTTGTTTCTATCCTGAGTTCCCTCAAGGCTCAGCATTGGAGGTAGTTATAATCTCTGATGTCTGCACATCCTTTGCTAACTGCTGTGTGAGGCAGCATTCGTAGCTGATAAACCTTTAGCAAATTAATCATTGTATTTTTTTAATTTATGGTCTAAAATATCCAACATTTTTGCCATGCCTCACTGTAGTACTGATGCTTTTTTCTGTCCCTTCGAACTGTTTTTAGCAACCTTTTATCATCCCTTATAACTTTTTGGTGAAAGCTAGATATGATTAGTTGGTTAAAGGAAACTCCAATAAATAGACTTTAGTGATGTGATATAAAGGTAAGGAGGGAGAGAAAGCATTCTGTAGTCTTCTGGCAAGTTATTAGTCTTTTAGTGAGCCTGAGTCCCTTGGTTGTAAACCTTTCAAGTATCTCTTAGTTCTCTTCCTCCTGCTAAGGATATTGAAAAGGACTGGGGCTGGATATTTAACTTCCCTCAAGTCAGTTAGCTTTGATAAAATTCCAAAAGGCTACTCCTTGGTAATAGAGTTTCTCTTGAAGGAAAGCCTTGTTAAGAATAATAGAATGTTCTGACATATTTCAAAGTTACATGCCCACTCCATGTTGGAAGCTTTGACATATTTTAAAGTTACATTCCCATTCCATGTTGGAAGTCCAAAGGAAATTTTATTTGACTTGCACTATGAGAATCTAGTAGACCTCTAGGACAAAATACTCACAAAAGCCAGGGGACTTCCCAGGAGTTTTTAAGTCTCAGATTTCTCCACTCTGAGCGTCCAAATGTTTGTCAATTATGGTTCAGATTTTTCTAACCTGGTACAGATTCCTGCAAAGTTTTCTGCTTGGAAGGGGTTCTGCTTTGGTAAAATGTGATTTTCTGTATTTATCTGTCTATCAATCACTGCAGATAGTGACTGCAGTCATGAAATTAAAAGACACTTTCTCCTTGGAAGAAAATCTATGACCAACATAGACAGCATATTAAAAAGCACATCTAGTCAAAGTTACGGTTCTTCCAGTAGTCACATATGGATGTAAGAGTTGGACTCTAAATAAAGCTGAATGCCAAAGAATTGATGCTTTTGAACTGTGGTGTTGGAGAAGACTCTTGAGAGTCCCTTTAACTGCAAGGAGATCCAACCAGTCTATGGAAATCAGTCCTGAATATTCATTGGAAAGACTGATGCTGAAGCTGAAACTCCAATACCCTGGCAACCTGAGGTGAAGAGCTCACTCACTAAAAAAGACACTGAGGCTGGGAAAGATTGAAGGCAGGAGGGAAAGGGGATGGCAGAGGATGAGATGGTTGGATGGCATCCTTGACTCAATGGACATGAGTTTGAGTAGGCTCTGGGAGTTGGTTATGGTTAGGGAAGCCTGTTGTGCTGCAGTCCACGGGGTTGCAAAGAGTCGGACACGACCGAGTGACTGAACGGAACGGATTAGGTTGTGGGACAAAGTAATACTGCTGTAGTTCATGCAATTACTGCAGGCAACAGAAAACTAAGATGTTCATTACAAACTCTTTGGGCAAGACAATAAATTTTTACAACTAGAGCAAAGATGCAATGGAGAAAGTTTGTAGTATTTATATTTATAGGATGGCATTTCCTTTTGTTAATACAATCTTTATTGCTGACATATACATCCTGTAACTACACTATAGGAAGTAAAGGACTATCAACAGTTGAAACAAATATGACATAGAGACCACATGAAAAAAGTTTCAACACCACAAAATTATGGCTTAGCAGTACTTTGGACTTCCCTAGTGGCTTAAACGGTAAAGCATCTGCCTACAATGTGGGAGACCTGGGTTTGATCCCTGGGTTGGAAAGATCCTCTGGAGAAGAAAATGGCAATCCCCTTAAATACTCTAGCCTGGAAAATCCTATGGATGGAGGAGCCTGGTAAGCTACCATCTGTGAGGTCACAAAGAGTCAGACAGTACTGAGCGACTTCACTATAGATAAAAAGAAAATATGTCTTAAGACAGTCACTAGATGATTATTTCTCATGAACTTCTGCATATTTTTCTAAATAAATTGGCTTTCTTCTTCCTCACAATGAAACATCAAAGTTTGTTCAGATTGAAATGTTGTGTTTATTATAATAGTTTTTCAGTTTCCAATTTCCTTGTTTTTACAGAGAAAACTTTGCGTTTATTGTTGTACTAGAATTTGTCATATACACATACACAAACACACACAGACATTACTTTTTAATGAATTGATACATCTTTCTTGCTTAACAGGGCAGATATACATACATATATGTTGTGAAATCTAACTGCTTTCTTTAAAATAAGAATAATGAGCAAACAAACCCTTCATTCCTTATTAAAAACTTTGCAAAGTATCCTTCTGTGGTGGTATATGAAAAGCAAACAGCAGGAAAAAATGTAATGGTTCTTTCAGGGACTGCTGTAAATAAGTAGGAACCTGACTGTGCCATTGATTTTCTTTTTGACCTTGGATAGGTTACTGATCCTTTTACTTTTCATTTCATATATTAACTTGAAATAGATTGCTAACCATTCCCAAGTCTTTTATGAATACTATTTTGATGCAAGTTCATATTTAAAGGCAAAGATAAATTCAAGTATATACAGTAAACGGTTCCAATTATTTTCTTATTTTTTTATCAAGTTATAATTTTCTTTTTGGTTTTCCCTTGGAATTTTTTTTCTGTGTGCCTGTGTGTGTTTTAAACCAATAGCACTTTCAATGTTCATTTTAAAATGTCTGTATATGTATTTTCTGTATATGTTTTGATTTGGTTAGTAAAGTAAGTGTACTGCAAAAGTGTCTTAGCTCTAACAGGTATTCATTTAAGTGAAAACCACTGTAATTTGTTAGTCTTCTGTGATAATTCAAGATGTTCCTCACATTCTGATTCAAAGGTTGAAAAGGAATAATTTGCATATATTTTCAGAGTTGAACATGCTGAGAGGTAGAGAATAAGATGTCTAATAAGACATTCATTACATATACTAGTTTTTAAGAATTATTTTTAAGTTCAAATTTTTAACATGGTTCAAGATAATAACTATGTTTAGAGCTGCTGCTGCAGTTCAGATACTTTGACTTTAATATCTGTCATGAAGTTAGTTTGCAAAGACACTTTATTTTTATGACAAAGTCTGCTACTGGATCTAGGAAAGAAGAAACTTCTTATTTAAAATCTACCATATCTCACATCAGTGGATCAAAGACATTTTAATGCAGTATTTGTTAATGCCTCCTATGGAATGGAGTTTTAAAAGTTTTGTGTAAAAACTTTCTAGTCTATTTTCAGTGACTTGAAAAATACATAAGATGATTCCAAGAAATAAATCATTACATTTTTAATGCTTTTCTCCTAATGCATTTTTCCAAATATCTCTAAATAATATATGCATCTCTATTTATAAAGTGAAGATGCATTTGTTTTAAAAATAGGATATTGAAAAGTGTGAAAAATAATTATCTATTGATGGATTAACACTTGTAATAATTTGGCTTATTTTATGCCATTATGTTTCTATCAACTATGTATGATATAGTTGGACCCATGTTCCATATACAGTTTTTCTTTTTTCTTTTTTTAACTTGCATGATGAAGAATTTGCCTGGCCTTTTTCCCTGGAATGCAGACTCTAATTTGTTTTGAATTTTCTTAGTGATAGGTGTGTCTTTGTTATTCATTTTGAACTCCTCCAAACACATCCAGATTATGCTGATAAGATGACTAATGGTGGATCCATAGAGAGCTTAGGGCAATAGAATGATACAGCATGGGGGCTGGTCATAGAAGAAAGGTCAGTTATGTGAATAGAGAGTTGGAGCTTTGGACTATATATTTGCCTTTCCTCCAGAGAGGGAAAAATGGCTGGAGATTAGTTTCAATCAAGTGACTAGTAATTTAGTATATCATGCCTATATAATGAAACTCTCCATAAAATACAGACACCAAAACTCAGATGAGATTCCTTGATGCTAAAACAATACTCCTTGTAGTCATGCACTGGTATGCCAGGAGGGTGACTTGCCTGAATCCCCAGGAAGAGGAAAATGAAAGCTTATAAAATCCTCCCATACCTCATCTTGTACATCTCTTCTTTACCTGATTCTGAATTGTTTCTTTTTGCTCTAACAAACTACAACTATACATATAGCACTTCCCTTACTGTTATCACTATTGTGAATTATTGACTCTGAAAGGAAAGTCTTCCAATTTTATAGCCAGCTTTTCAGAATTACAGGAGGCCTGAGAGCCACTAAACTTACAGTTGATTTCTGAAATAAGTAGTCCTGTTCAGAATTGTACCTTTAACCTGTGTCATTTTGTCCAAATCCACTGAATTGTATCGGAAGTCATTGCACAATTTTATAATAGTAATTTCTAGTATAGTTAAATTTATTGGAAAATTTTAGTTCTAAATATTTGAGTGATATAACAGCTGATCTTTATTTCACCATTTTTAATCATTCTGTAATGAGTGTATAATTTTTATTATCAAAATGTTCTATCTTAAAAGTTACTACATATATACCTTGGTGAAAATTTGGAAAATAGATAAACTTAAACATATAAATGAAAATGAAATATTCTTACTGTTTTGAAATATATTTTTCATGCTTTTATTTATAGAAAGTTTTATATCAATTTATAGTTTATTATGCCACTGTACTTCATTAAAGAAGTTTGAGTATGATAAAATTTTCAATAATGTAAGGAAGGCTATGATAGTCTTCTAGATAAATTAATTTATTTAACCTTTGATTACTTCCTTTGCATAAAATTCTAAAAGGAGATTTAATGTTTAATGAATAGTTTTGAGGTAAATAGTAGAATGCCATAATGTTTCTAAAACACTTTTGTTCAAAAAATACCTATTGCACCGTTGTTGTTCAGTAGCTAAGTCATGTTGGACTCTTTGCAACCCCATGGACTATAGCATGCCAGACTGCACTGTCCTCCACTATCTCCTGGAGTTTGCACAAATTCGTATCCATTGAGTCAGTGATGCTACCTAACCATCTCATCCTCTGCTGTCCCCTTC
This sequence comes from Antilocapra americana, assembly GCA_007570785.1. NCBI lineage: Eukaryota > Metazoa > Chordata > Mammalia > Artiodactyla > Antilocapridae > Antilocapra > Antilocapra americana. The sequence goes on from ML661219.1 coordinate 204,406, forward strand.
TCCTCTGCCTTCAAACTTTCCCAGCATCAGGGTCTTTTCCAGTGAGTTGATTCTTTGCATCAAGTGGCCAAGGTACTGGAGCTTCAGCAACAGTACTTCCAGTGAATATCCAGGGTTGATTTCCTTTAGGATTGGTTGGATTGATCTCCTTGCTGTTCAAGGGACTCTCGAGAGTCTTCTCCAGTGTCCAAATTTACACAATTTGAAAGCATCAGTTCTTTGGTGTTCAGTATTCTTTATGGTTCAACTCTCACATCAGTACATAATTACTGAAAAGACCATAGCTTTGATTATATGGACCTTTGTGACAAAGTGATGTCTTTGCTTTTTACTATGCTGTGCAGGTTTGTCGTAGCTTTCCTCCAAAGGAGCAAACGTCTTTTAATTTCATGGCTGCAACCACCATTTGCAGTGATTTTGGAGCCCAGAGAAAATAAAACCTGTCACTGTTTCCACTTTTCCCCCTTCTACTTGCCAGGAATTGATGGGATAGGATGCATGATCTTAGATTTTTGAATGTTGAGTTTAAGCCAGCTTTATTACTCTCCTCTTTCACCATCATCAAGAAGCTCTTTAGTTACTCTTCTATTTCTGCCATTAGAGTTGTATCAACTGCATAACAGCTTGTTGATATTTCTCTGGGATAGCTTGATTTAGTTTTTCATGATCTGTCTTCAAGTTCACTGATGGCTGTATCTATCTGTATAATTCGCCTTTTGGACCCTCTAGATAATTTTTCAATTTGGTTTTCATAACTTTCAGTTTCATAATTGTATTTGTTTCCTTTTTAAAATTTATCTCTGTTGATATTCTCAGCTGAGTCATGTATCATTTTCCTGATTTTACCTAACTCCTTTGCCCCTGTTTTCCTTTAACTCTTTGTAAATATTTAAAATAGTTGTTTAAAAATATTTGTCTAGCAATACATTGATGCCAGCAATTCTTCAGAGGTGATTTATGGATGTTTGTTTTGCTCCTTTTAATGGCCCTATTTTCCTATTTCTTACATAAAATGGTATGAAGACATATATTACATTTTAGCCCAACTTGCCAATTTTCTCACTACAATTTTGTGAGGCATATCTTCTCCACTGATTAAAAAAAATAAAATGTCTATTGGAGAGAGTAGTACAATTTATTTTTTTTCTAAATGTTTTCCTCACAACACTAGTAGTCTTGAATTTTTGTAGTTTTGATATGAATAGGGTTAAGCTTAGTGGGTAGAGAAGCCATCTGTCAATGCAGGAGACGCAGGAGGTGTGGGTTGGATCCTTGGTTCTAGAAGATCCCCAGGAGAAGGGAATGGCAGCCCACTCCATTATTCTTGCCTGGGAAATCCCATGGACAGAGGAAGGAGTATGGAGGGCTACTGTCCATGAGGTTGCAACGAGTTGGACACGACTGAGCGACCAAGAGTGCAAGCATATAATGTTTTTTTTTTTTTTTTTTTTTTTTTTACAGTTGAAAGGACTTTATATAGAAGTATTTAGGAGGATATAAAGGCAGAAAGAGTGAAGGGCATTACAAAACATCCCATTTCATCCCATTTGCAGCCTCCTTTCTTCTTTGGCTTTGCTCCGGAGTAAATATTTAATTCTTTTTTTTTTAAATTAATTAATTTATTTATTTTTTATTATTGTTTTTGCCATACATTGTCATGATATCACCATGGGTTTACATATGCTTCCCCTCCGGGTCCCCCCTCCCTCCTCCCTCCCCCCCGGGAAATCTCGCTGCACCAGTCCCGAGCATCAATCCTGGGCTGGCGATTGATTAGACACATGACAATTAACATGCTTCAATGCCCTTCTCCCATATCATCCCACCCTTACCCTCATCCACAAAGTCCACGAGTCTATTCTATACATCTGCGTACCTTTTGTTGTTTCCCATGTTGGGTTCTCGTTACTGTCTTTCTAAATTCCATATATATGCGTTAATATACTGTATTGTTGTTTTTGCTTCTGGCTTACTTCACTCTGGATAATGGGCTCCAGTTTCGTCCATCTGAGTAGAATTGCTTCAAATGAATTTTTTTTAATGCTGAGTAATATTCCATTGTGTATATGTACCACAGCTTTCTTATCCATTCATCAGTTGATGGGCATCTAGGTTGTTTCCATGTCTTAGCTATTGTAAACAATGCAGCGATGAACATTGGGGTGCACGTGGCTCTTTCAATTCTGGTTATAATGGTTTTTAAACAGGTTAAGGAAAATAAAAGAGGGCTTAAACGTTGTCTATGCTTTTTTGATTGCTTTAAATAAGAAAAAAAAGCCATCATAAACTATAGAAAGTCTTAGGAAGTCAGCACTTAGAGGAAATTTAATTCTCATCTAATACAGCTTCTAAGATATAATGGTGTTGAATCAACATGACTCCATAATTTTGCCCTTTCCCACTTAAAGGGAAATTAATCAATTTATACATAGGACAAACTTTGTCACTAAATCTGATACCTTTCTTCTTTAGCATGTCAATTAATATTAATAGACACAAGGAAGTTTAAGTAGGTGGTTAAATGTGGTGATTAATAATTTCACCCAGGACAAATTCTGAGGTCGTTTCCAAGAAGATTGGAACCTAGGGAATTACTGTTATTATAAAATATTACTATTCTAAATGTTAAAATTGTTATCTGGTGAGTATATATCACTTTTTGATATTATATTTTTCTTATTAAAATAAGTACATTATTATGGATGAAAATTTAGAAAAAAAATAAAAATATAACATAAAAATGGAAATGAATCGATCAGACTTTTGATTCATATTTTTCAGAATTTTCATGTGCACAGATTTTTATTAGTGTTTTGGGTTAAAAGTCTGAAAATGATTGTCATTTCTGTCACCAAATAACTGCTGCATATTCTCACTGCACATTTCATACAAATACAATTGTTTATGTGATCTTTGTAACCACTGGCTTCTTTTACTTAATATTTTCAGAGTCTATCCATGTTGTAGAATTCCATTTTTATGGCCAAATTAAATGTCACCTTTCATTCATTCAGTCATATATTGATGGGCATGTGAGCTGTTTACACTCTTTTGGATATTATGGATAATATTGAGGTGAAAATTCATGTACAGTATTTTGAGTGGACACAGGTTTTAATTACTCTTGGTTATATACCTACAGTAGAACATGGAATAGCTGGATCATGGAGAGTCTATGTTTAACAGTTTTAAGAACTGTCAAAATTTTTACAAAGTGGCTGCAACATTTTATATTCCCATAAAAAATGTGTGAATATTTCCATTATCCACATCCTTGTCAACACTTATTATCTGCATTTTTAATTACAACCAGCCTTGTGTGTATGCAATGGTATCTCATATTTATTTTGTTTTGCATTTCTGAAGTGACTAATGGTGCTGGATATCTCTGTTCATATTTTTGCATGTTTATAATTAGGCTATTTACCTTTTTATTATTGAGTTGTAAGAGTTCTTCATAGAAGCTAGATATAGTTGTCTTATAAGATTTATTATTAAAAATATCTTTTAAATCCTCTTTGTAAGGAACTTCATAAACTGAGCTTTATGTCCACTACTTAATATCCAAATTGACTGTCAAAGAAAGAGGTAAGCATCTTTGTATAAATCAGTGTGTATTTGTGTGAGTGTGGCAGGCTAAAACAATTTTCCATGTGCTAGTTTCCAACAGATTCCTGGGGAAAATTAGTCTTTAAATAAACCTGACTAGCACATATAGATATAGATGTATAATATATAGTAAGCATATTACATAATATATATTAATTAATATACATACTAGTATTTTGCATGAACATGAGGAAACATAACAATAATTAATGTGAAGTCATAGGTCAAAAAAACAGCTAGTTAAGGCTAAGTCAGAAGGAGCAGTATAATACAACATACTTACCTTGTGATAGCTCCCTAATTGCATTACCTTTCATTACAGAAAAAACTTGAAATTTGGTAAAAGTATCACCATTTCAAAAAGTGAAGTATGCTAATATGAAGGTGCCTGAAGCAGTAATTAGTCAAGAGTTTTCTCACTGGAGAAAACTTTAACTTTATCTTTATTAACTTAAGCACAACATACAGAAATTTGCCTTTGGCAACCAACTCCAGGCAGTTCCTCTGGCCACAATGCAATGACAGTGCTGTAATTCTGTCATCTCAGATCCATAACGCTATTGCTCATCATTTCAGGGAGATAATGAACTAGTTCAATTAAGTTCAGTCTCTCAGTCGTGTCCGACTTTTTGCAGCTCCATGAACTGCAGCATGCCAGGCCTTCCTGTCCATCATCAACTCCGGGAGTTTACTCAAAATCACATCCATCGAGTCAATGATGCCATCCAACCATCTCATCCTCTGTCATCCCCTTCTCCTCCTGCCCTCAATCTTTCCCAGCATCAGGGTCTTTTCCAATGAGCCAGCTCTTTGCATCAGGTGGCCAAAGTACTGTAGTTTCAGCTTCAATGTCAGTCCTTCCAATGAACAACCAGGACTGATCTCCTTTAGGATGGACTGGTTGGATCTTCTTGCAGTCCTAGGGACTCTCAAGAGTCTTCTCCAACACCACAGTTCAAAAGCATCAATTCTTTGGCACTCAGCTTTCTTCACCATCTAACTCTCACATGCACACATGACTACTATTGCCATGAAATCATGGGACCAGATGCCATGATCTTAGTTTTCTGAATGTTGAGCTTTAAGCCAACTTTTTCACTCTCCTCTTTCACTTTCATCAAGAGGCTCGTTAGTTCTTCTTCACTTTCTGCCATAAGGGTGGTGTCATCTGCATATCTGAGGATACTGATATTTCTCCTGGCAAACTAAGGGCTTTGCTAATAAGCAGATTTCATTTGACAATGTTGCTGAAATTTTGAATCAGCACAAACAAATAATCTCTGATGCTCTTTTCATTTTTTTGACCCTTTGCCATGCCTTAACCTTAATTCTGTACCTGTTGGTAAAACTGATAATGGAAAAGGTAAAGCTAATGAGAGAAAGTTGATTCCTCTATATATTAAATTATTTTTGAGTGTAAAAATAACAGTTTACCATTTAATGCACCATTTTAACTGATTTATTAGCAAATATGTTATCAAGCATACATTAACAAATGGTACTTTAATAGATGTAATTATAATGCAAATTAAACTGCACAACGCATACCTTCAAGGAATTTACTTACTAACAGACACTGTCATAGAAATACATACAAATGTATATATACATAAAGTGACTATAACGTTGTTTATATATTATTAATTAATTTATTTATTCATATATATTTTAAGTAGTTAGGTTAATATTAATATAACAACAGCACAAGCTAAGCTTTTATCCTACATTATGCAAGTTCATAATTTTTGCTAGCATAATACAAACATATTTTTTGAGAAAATCATTACATATTGCTCAAGTATGACAATGTTCACTGAGGAAACAACTATTTCTACAATACTTTCTACTCATAATTTAAATGTAGATGCTTAAGTTGCTTATACCTATTTGAAAATATTTCTCTTCATTCCAGGAAACAATTTTTATTTTATTTTTTTAAATTTTATTTATTTATTTTCTTTACATTATCGTGTTGGTTTTGCCATACATTGACATGAATCTGCCATGGGTATACATGTGTTCCCCTTCCAGAATCCCCTTCCACTTCCCTCCCAATTTCGTCTCTCTGGGTCATCCAGGTGCACCAGCCCTGAGCACCCTGTATCAAGCATCAAATCTGGGCTGGCGATTGATTTCACATATGATAGTTTACATGTTTCAGTGCCGTTCTCCCATATCATCCCACCCTCGCCCTCTCCCATAGAATTCAAAAGACTGTTCTATACATCTGCTTCTCTTTTGCTGTCTCGCATACAGGGTTATCATTACCACCTTTCTAAATTCCATATATATGCGTTAGTATACTGTATTGTTGTTTTTCCTTCTGGCTTACTTCACTCTGTATAATATGCTCCAGTTTCGTCCACCTCAGTAGAACTGATATTTAACTCAGGTTTATCTCTTAAAATGTATGTAAGAGAAATAATTTAGCTCTTGTTTATTATGCACTTTAGAACTTCAATTATGTAATTATATGACAGATTAGCTGGAAACTAAATGAAAAAGCAACATTATACATAGATTAGGAGAACCATTATATATATTTTTAGAATTATAGAAAGCTTTAAATCTCTTCTAGCAAACCTAACTTTAATAAAATCTAAGTTGTGCTCTTCGCAAAAATTATGTCAATGATATTTAGGCCATAATACAGCATATCAACTGTTGGTAGAATATTTAATATGATTTAAAGTATCAATTAAAGATTGTGTCTATTATAGCCAGTCATTTCATGTCTGAATATGTAATTGCCAAACTATGAAGACATCTTAAAGAAAACATGATAATAAACTGTATATTAACAAGAAAAGGATGTTCAATTTTGTCATATATATTCAACAATGTACTGGATGTCAACCAGATCAATTAGGGAAGAAAAATAAAAGTATCAAAATTAGAGAGCAAGAAGTAAAATTATATATTTGCTGACAACATGACCATATAAGGAGAAAACCCTAAAGACTCTACAAAAAACGTTAAAAATAATGAATTCAGCAAAGATGCAAGCAAAGAAAAACAATCTGTAAAATCAGTTTTTATGCTACACACTAAAAATGACAAATATAAAAAGGAAGTTGTTTAAGAATAAAGCTTAGTCAGTGAAAGTGAAAAACTTATAAAATCAAAACTAAAAAAATCATTGCTGAGAGAAATCAAAGAAGATGACAATAAATAGATATCCTGTGTTCATGAACTGGAAGGCAATATTGCTAAATGTAAGCACAACCCAAAGCAATGTAATTATTATTAAACCTTAAAAACATTTTTGCATAAATAAAAAAATACATCCTAAAATTCATACCTAATTTCAGTGGATCCCAAATGGAAAAAATGATAAAAAAGAAATGAATTTTAGGACTTATATGTCCTTGTATTAAAACTTACTACAAAGCTATAGAAATCACAACAATGCGGTACTGACATAAATGCAGACATGCAATACAAACATAGAATAAAATCAAAAGTCCATAAATACACCTTCTCATATACATTAAAATGATTCTTGTAACTATACATGGTTCAAAAAATTATGAATTATGAATCATTATATAATCCTAATTAGCAATTTAAATCAAGTGGGCAAATAATATTCATGGTTTCTAAATGAAAGTGAAAATCACAATTCAAAAAGACACATGTATTCCAATGTTCATTGCAGTAATATTTATAAAAATCAGGACATGGAAGTAACCTAGATGTCCATCAACAGTTGAATGAATAAAGAGCTTTGGTACATATATACAATGGAATATTTGTTATTCATTCACTCAGTCATGTCTGACTCTTTGCGACCCCATGGACTGTACCATGTCAGGCTACCCTGTCCTTCACCATCCCCCGGAGTCTGTTTAAACTCATGTCAATTGAGCTGGTGATGCTTTCCAACCATCTCATCCTCTGCCGTCCCCTTCTTCCCCTGCCTTTAATCTTTCGCAGCATCAGGGTCTTATCTAATGAGTCTTTTTCTTATGCTCTTTGCATCAGGTGGCCAAAGTAGTGGAGCCTCAGCTTCAGCATAAGTTCTTCCAATGAATATCCAGGGTTGATTTCCTTTAGGAATGACTGGTTTGAACTCCTTGCAGTCCAAGGAACTTTCAAGAGTCTTCTCCAACACCAAGTTCAAAAGCATCAATTCTACAGATCTCAGCCTTCTTCATAGTCCAAATCTCACATCCATACATGACTACTGGGAAACCCATAGCTTTGACAATATGGAAATGTCTCTGCTTTTTAATACATTGTCTAGGTTTGTCATAGCTTTTCTTCCAGGGAGTAAGCATCTTTTAATATCATGGCTGCAGTAACCATCAACAGTGATTTTGGAGTCCGAGAAGTAAAGTCTGTCACTGTTTCCGTTGTTTCCCCATCCATTTGCCTTGAAGTGATGGGACCGGTTGTCATGATCTTCTTTCATTGAATGTTGAATTTTAAGACAGATTGTTCACTCTCCTCTTTCACTTTCATCAAGTGACTCTTTAGTTCCTCTTCACTTTCTGCCAAAAGGGTGGTATCATCTGCGTATGTGAAGTTATTGATATTTTTCTGGCAATCTTGATTTCAGCTTGTGATTCATTCAGCCCAACATTTTGCATGATACTGTGCATATAAGTTAAATAAAGGGAGTGACATTATACAGCCTTCACATACTCCTTTCCTAACTTTGAACTAGTCCATTGTTCCATGTCCAGTTCTAACTGCTGCTTCTTCACCTTCATACAGGACTCTCAGGATACAGTTAATGTGGTCTGGTATTTTCATCACTTTAAGAATTTTCCATAGTTTGCTGTGATCCACACAGTCGAAAGCCTTAGTGTAGTCAATGAAGCAGAACTAGAAGTTCTTCCGGAATTTTATTTTTCTTATAATCCAGTGGATGTTGGCAATTTGATCTTTGGTTCCTCTCCCTTTTCTAAAACCAGCTTGAACATCTGGAAGTACTCAGTTCACATACTGTTGAAGCCTAACTTGAAGGATTTTGAGCATTACCTCAAGAGCTTGTGAAATGAAGGTAATTGTGTGGTAGTTTGAACATTCTTTGCATTTTCCTTCTTGGAGATTGGAATGAAAACTGACCTTTTCCAGTCCTGTGGCCACTGAGGAGTTTTCCAAATTTGTCGGCATATTGAGTATAGCACTTTCACTGCATCATCTTTTAGGATTTGAAATACCTCGACTGGAATTCCATCACTTCCACTAGCTTTGTTTGAAGTGATACTTCCTAAGGCCCACTTGACTTCACACTCTAGGTTGTCTGGCTCTAGATGAGTGATCGCACCATTGCGGTTATCTGGGTCTCAAAGATATTTTTTTATAGTCCTTCTGTGTATTCCTGCCACCTCTTCTTAATATTTTTTGCTTCTGTTATGTCTATACGATTTCTGTCTTTATTGTGCCTATCTTTGCATGAAATGTTCCCTTGGTAGCTCTAATTTTCTTGAAGAGATTTCTAGTCTTTCCCACTCTATTGTTTTCCTCTATTTCTTTGCACTAATCACTTAGAAAGGCTTTCTTATCTCTCCTTGCTATTCTTTGGAACTGTGCATTCAGATGGGCTTGTCTTTCTTTTTTCCTTTACCTTTCACTTCTCTTCTCAGCTGTCTGTAAGTCCCCCTCAGACAAACATTTTGCCTTTTTGCATTTTTTTCTTAAGAGTGGTTTTGCTCACTAATTCCTATCTCTGTTAATAGTTCTTCATTCACTCTGTCCATCAGATCTTTTCCCTTGAATACTTTTTTCACTTCCACTGTATAATTGTAAAGGATTGTATTTAGGTCATATCTGTATTGCCTAGAGGTTTCCCCAACTTTCTTCAGTTTAAATCTGAATTTTGCAGTAAGGAGTTCATGAACTGAGCTGCAGTCAGCTCCAAGTCTTGTTTTTGCTGACTGTATGGAGCTTCTCCATCTTTAGCTGCAAAGAATATAATCAATCTGATTTTGGTGTCGATCATCTGGTGATGTCCATGTGTTTGCTATGACCAGTGTGTTCTCTTGGAGAAGAAAATGGCAACCCACTCCAATGTTCTTGCCTGGAGAATCCCAGGGACGGGAGAGCCTGATGGACTGCCATCTATGAGGTCACACAGAGTCGGACATGACTGACGTGACTTAGCAGCAACACCACCAGTGTGTTCTCTTGGCAAACCTCTGTTAGCCTTTGCCCTACTCTGTTTTGTACTCTGGGTCCCTGGTGGCTCAGATGGTAATGAACCTGCCGGCAATTCGGGATACCTGGGTTCGATTCCTGTGTTGGGAAGATCCCCTAGAGAAGGATATGGCAACCCACTCCAGTATTCTTGCCTGGAGAACTCCCATGAATACAGGAGCCTGGCAGGCTACAGTCCATGGGGTCGCAAAGAGTCAGACACAACTGAGTGACTAAGTACAGCACGACATATTCCTTTAGAAGCTCTAGATAAAATTATAGGTAAATAAATACACGTATCTCAAAACAAAAACCAGCATCATTTTACTGAAATATCTTTGATATATAACATTGTGTAAGTTTAAGGTATACAGTGTGTTGATTGATATATTTACATCTGAAATATTACAACTCCATTAGCTAATGCATATCAGGTCAATAATTATCTTTTCTTTTCTGTAGTTGGGAAAATTAAGATGTACTCTCTTAGTAACTCTGAAGTTTATAATACAGTATTGTTGACTATAATAACTATGCTGTGCATTATTTATCTACTAGCTCCAAGTTTGTACCCTTAAAACATATATCCAATTCCTGCACCCAATAGTCCTGAATAATCATCATTCTACTCTATTTCTACAAGTATAGCTGTTTTTAGATTCCCCATTCACGTGATGTCCTTCAGTACTTGCTTTTCTCCATATAACTTATCTCACTTATCATAATGTACTCGAGGTCCATCCATGTCATTGCAAATAGCAGACTTTTCTTCTTTCTCATGACTAAATAATATTCCATTGCATATACCTAACACATCTTTATCCATTCATCCATTGATGGGCACTTAGATTGTTTCCATATCTTGGCTATTGTGAATTCTGTAATAAACAGGGAAGAGCATATCTCTGTGAATTCTTGTTTTCATTCCCTTTCAATTTATACCCAGAAGTGAAATTGGTGGATCACATGTACTATATTTAATTTTTTTGAGGAACACCCATGCTGTTTTCCATAGTGACTGAAACAATTTACATACCTACCAACAGTGTACAACGAGATTCCCTTATCACAATATCTTTGCCAACACTTGTTATCAGTTGTTTTCTTGATTATAACCATTCCAATAGGGATAAGGTGATATCTCACTGTGGTTTTGATTTGCATATCCTTTCCAGAATCATCTTTTAAAAATGTATTTATTTGCAATTGAAGATGATTACAATACTGGGTTAGATTTATAATCACTTTTATTAACAAAAATTTTGCTATAAATAAAGCAAGCAAAGATACACATTGTCACTAATATCACCATGCTTTTATGGATACCCTAGATGATAAAACTAGATAAATAAACAAATAAAGTATAAATGTTTATACAAATAAAAATGTTTTATGTAGATTATATGATTACATTTTTTAAAATAATCTCTGCACATAGCAATTAAAATCAACAGGAGAATTCAGGGTATCTGGTTACAAAATTCATACAAAGTTTAATAGATTTTTCCATGTATTCAAAATAATTAATTAGAACATAATAGGAGAAAGCATATAATTTGCATAACAAGAAAAATGAAATATTTAGAAACAAATTGAATAAGTTCAATGTGTGAACTTTAAAAGTATCCTAAGAAAATTAAATGCTGAGTCAGTGAGCAAATATTATTTGTATTTAGATAGAAATGACCCAATGTTGTAATGATATTGCTGTTCTCTAAATTAATATCAAGATTTAATACGACTTAAAGAAAAATAATGATAAATTGGAGATGTTGACTATTTTGTATTAATATATACCTGGAATCTATCCAGATAATCAATGATAAAAGGAGAATAATTAGTCATATTAACCTTTCTTCCAGGTTTTAAAATAAGGTATGATAATTAAGGAGATTGATATTCTTTGTTGAGTAGATTAACAAAGAGTACAATATATATCAAACATACACTCCAAAATATATCAGATTTTAATATTATTGATGTCTAGTTGAAGATGCTTTCTCTGTACAATTTCCAAGTTATGAGTTATTTTAAAGAATGCCCAAGACTTCCAAGACTATGAAAATGCTTACATGTTTATATATTTGTTCAATCTGCAATTTATTTTAGTATCAAAAGGATTATGTGATATATGGAACCATTTAAATGACATTAATGAGGTAACATACTTTGATGGTTAAAGCAGTAAAGATTTTAAAATTTCATATGTACTTTTGAGTAGAGTGTGAGAAACACATACTTTTATCTTCTTATTTGGGAACGTAAACTGGTGATTTGGGGGAGGGGGCGAGAAACTTAGTATCTATCAGAATTTAAAGTACAAGTATTATTTGAAGCATTACTTCATATCTAGGAATTTATTTGCAGATGTAATCGTATCAATTCCCAGAGATTAATACACTATTTATTATAGTGTGTGCTTGTGTATACGTCTGTCTATCTGTATGCCATGCTCAGTTGCTCAGTCATGTCCAACTCTTTGTGACCCCATGGACTGTAGCCTGCCAGGCTCCTCTGTCCAAGGGATTTCCCAGGCAAGAATATGGAGTGGGTTGCCGTTTCCTCCTCCAGGGGATCTTCCTACCCAAGGATCAAACCTGGGTCTTCTTAATGGGCAGGAAGCTTCTTTACCACTAATCTACCTGGGTAGGCTATTTATCTGTATAGCTTGTACATTCTTAATCCATTTCTTGATGGATGCACACAAACCAAATCTGTTAAATCTGTTAGCAGTTTGTTTCTGTAGTGGAATTATTGTAGTCAGGGGTTATAAGCTTTTTCACTCTATAAAATTAGATATTTTTGCATTTTTACCATGAATATGTGCTTTTAATAGTAGAAGTTTTAATTAAAAATAAGTAATTTATGTAAATACCAATATGATACACAATTAAGCAATTTTAAACATGTCTTATTATAAATTATTATTCAAATATGCCCATAAATATATGACAAATAGGATTACAAAAATTGTATAAAAAGGCAATTGTACCCAAAAATTATAGATTTCAATATCTTCCATTGTGTGACTCTACCAAAAATTATATGCATTTTTCAAAAGTTTCCAGAGCATAACACACACACAGAGTATGAGGAAAGCCTTTATTTTAAGGCATCTAGACATGAAACGTGTGTTCTACAATTTAACATCTGAACATTCATAATAAGCATCAGACAAACTTGGGAAAGTTAAATATATATGTAGATAGAGTAATAAACATCAATATATCTATCTAATATTACATATATGTGTATATACATAAATTTTCCACTTTTGAATATTTTTTTCTCCACAAACCATAAAAATACAAATGGTTTAGGCTTCTTTCAAAATAGTAAATAACTTAGTCAGCATGATTCATATGATATGATTTTATATTTTATTACCAAAGTTCATATAGGTCTAAAATTTTGTTATCCAAATGGCACACAAAAAGGTACATTATTTGATATATAAATTGACTCCTTTTTTTTTTTTACAAAGTGAATACAAACCATAGGTGTTTGCTCTTTTTTTTTACCAAATGTCTCCAAACTGGAAAATGCCCCTATTCAAATGCTTCTACTTGGAGCTCTTGGGAATGTTACACGATTCGGTAATATATAGTTCTTTAATTAAAGCCCAGCAAACAACATGAAAAAGTGATTATATGAATACTGATATTTCATTTGTTTTTAACAATTTTAAAGCTTTTGGTCTGTACCAAATAACACTTTAGAAATGAGCAAGTGCTTTTAGGGAACAATAATTCCTTTCACATTAATTCTATGAATCCTTTTAACAAACTTCCCATTTGGAAAGTCTCTAGTGCGTTTCAGACTACTCCAGTGCATACTGATTATCATTCAACAGTAGAGCTTTAGATAGACTAGAGTTGTAAATATATATTGTTTCAGAATAATATTCTAATCATTAGAACTGAAGATATTTTTAACAAATGCCATTCAAGTATTTTCCTAGATATGTAATTACTACTTGGAAGATGAGGAGTTTAGTTCAAAGTATGTCCTATGTGGAGAAGGAAATGGCAAACCATTCCAGTATTCTTGTCAGGGAAATCCTATGGACAGAGGGGCATGGCAGTCCATGAGTTCACAAAGAGTTGGACATGACTTAGTGACTAAATCACACATGTCCTTATGGTACCTCTGGGCATTCTATAGTCAAATTTTCAAATGGGCTATTTTTTTTTTATATTGGGGCTTCATAAAAAATTCTAAAAAATAAATAAAGGATCATTTTCAATCCACTAAAATATCAACAACACACACATTTTTAAAAATAGTAATGGTACCTGAGAAAGGAAGAGAAAGATAAAATGAAGTCAAGTAGAAGTAATTAATGACACATAGGTATTATAAAACTGACCTTTCTTTTAATTGAAGTACTGTTTGTTTGCAATATTACCTTATTTCAGACGTACAGCATAGTAATTCAGGTTTTTATTATTTTACCTAGTTTTATACACTAAAATAAATGTGCATAAATACATACATATATATGCAAATATATATCACAATGTCTCCATTACATACATATTCTGTTTCCTTTGATCTTCTGATGTCAGACCTAACAATACAATTATTTCAAAGGCAAAATAATTTTCCTGATAGGTAGATAGTCACACAGATTTGCGAATGTGACAGCTGACAAACCAATTGAAATAAACATTTTATGAAATAAGCACATGCACAAATCATTAGTATTTGCATGTTGTTTTTCAGTCGCTGAGGTGTGTCCAACTCTTTGTGGCCCCATGGACTGCAGCATGCTAAGGTTCCCTGTCCTTAATTATATCTTGGAGTTTGCTCAAACTCATGTAAATTTAGTCAGTGATGCCATCCAACCATTTGTTGTCCCCTTCTCCTGCCCTCAATCTTCCCCAGCATCAGGATCTTTTACAGTGAGTCAGCTCTTCACATCAAGTGGCCAAAGTAGTGGAGCTTTATCCTTCTAATGACTATTCAGGATTGGCTTCATTTAGTATTGACTGGTTTGACCTCCTTGCTGTCCAAGGTACTCTCAAGAGCTCTGCAACACCACAATTCAAAAGAATCAATTCTTTGGAACTCACCCTT
>ML661219.1:223567-239841 GCA_007570785.1 Antilocapra americana
ACCCATGGCAGTTTCATGTCATTGTATGGCAAAACCAACAAAATAAAGTAAAGAAAATAAAAAAAAAAAGACTGATGCTTTTGAACTGTGGTGTTGGAGAAGACTCTTGAGGGTTGCTTAGACTGCAAGGAGATCCAACCAGTCCATCCTAAATGAAATCAGTCCTGAATATTCATTAGAAGATATAAAAATGACTAATAAAAACATGAAAAGATGTCCAACACCACTAATATTCCAGGAAATGCAAACCAAAACCGTAAGGAGGAACAACCTCACATCCACTAGGAGGGCTATAATCAGAAATTTAAGACAATAACAAGCACCTCTGATGATGTGAATAAATTATAACCCTTATACACTGCTGGTAAGACTGAAATATAGTGCAGCCAACATAGGAAAACAATCTGGCAGTTCTTCAAATGGTGAAATAGAGTTACTATATTGTCCATCAGTTATTCCACTCCTAGATAATTATCCAATAGAAATAAAAACTTATGTCTAGACATAAATTTATATAGGAATACTTACAGCAGCATTATTCATAAGAAGTGGAAAAAACCCATGTCCATCAACTGATGAGTGGATAAATAAATCATGGTGAATAAATTCAGACATACAAAGGAATGAAGTACTGATAACATGATAAAAATGAATGAATCTTATAGACATGCAAAGTGAAAGGAGTCAATCACAAAAATCACATATTATATGATTTAATTTATATGAATGTCAAGAATAGTTGATTCTGGGACTTCCCTGGCAGTTCAGTGGTTAAGATTTCACCCTTCTACTGCAGAAATTTCAGATTCATCCCCTACTTGGGAAACTAAGATCTAACATGCTGCATAGTATGGTCAATTTTTTTTTTAATTTTAAAAATAGAGGTTTCTATGGATAAGAAAGTATATTCATGTTTGTCAAGAGTTGGAGGAAAAGGGGATGATAGATGGTCATTGATAAACAGTAAAGGATTTTTTTTTGATGTAATGAAAATATTCTAAAATTGACTATGGTCAAGGTTACACACATTAGAAAATATACTAAAAATATAATTACTTATACACATTAAATTACTGAACTGTACAATATGCAAATTATATCTATATACATCTCATTAAAAAAGTATATTCAGCTTTTACCATTGTTCTTGGTAGAAAGGTTAGGATGATGCCAGCTACTTTGCCTTAGTCTAAACCCAAAGTCAGACTCCTTTATGTTTGTTGGAGAGAATAATAAAGTCCACGATGTAAAGGAGTTCTTTCCGATGAGAATGTTGAAAAACTAGAGATTTGAGAACCCAGTTTCTGTATTAAGGAACTTTGTTTCTTCCTTAGCTTTTTCTTTTGATTTTGGATCACTGGTCAACTGATAGAGTAAAAGGTCTTCCAGGAGTTATAGGATCTAGGAAAAAAATACAAGAATCGGATGAGTATACTGGAGAGTACATGATGTTGCTCTATCAAGAGACACATAGCTTGAGGTTGGATAACAGAAAGTCATTCAATATTAGAGACCTTTATTTTGATATAGGATTTAATACCATTGTAAGAACCCTAAGAGACAGTGTTAAACTCACTTCTCAGGTGAGAAAAGGGATCAAATTGTCAAGTGAAGTGAGTTTAGTAGAGTATTATATAAGTCTTGGTTATAAGACTAATAACAGTCTTATTATGTAAGACTGATAATCCAATAATACAACTGTGTTCCTTAGGATAACCTAGAGAATTCCTGCATCTACCAATACAATAAGGATGCACTTCTGAAGGGGGCAACAGCATCACTGGGAAGGTAAAATATGGACATCCTCTACAGGGAAAAGCTGAAGATAGATGATGCTATTAAGAACTGGGTTCACTGAGATCAATAGAGATGACACTATCCTTAAACAACAGAAAATATGTAATTGTGTTTAACTGCCAGAAGCAAGATGAGAAAACTCATGAGAAGCAAGGCAATGGCAGCCAGAGAGTCTTGACCCTTAGAGAGGTGCAGATAGTTAAGATGATATGGTGTCACCAATGGCAAGATAAATGGGAAGCCAAAAAGTGTATCATCCAGTACAAATAAAAGAAATCAAGGATATATACTCAGGAGGCAAAAGACAACTACTCCAAAGTCACAATTCCACATCTAGTTTCTGGACCTAAGTGAATATTCAAGATTGGATTGGAACACAATGACTAAAGAAAAGGCACAAGGAGGATGGATACTACAACATAAGTGCAAGCGTATATAACAATTTTTCCCATCCCTCCTTAATGGAGCAAGGGTCCAAACGTTTCAAGAACTTCTGATTCAGGATTCAAATAGATATCCAGGCATTTAAAGCATAGAAATGGCCGTGATGTTATGGTAAATGCAGTACCATTGTAGGTTAGGCTTACTGGTCCACTGGGTCTGCAGATTCACATAGAGGTCGTTTCTTCAATCCCCAAATATATCATTGAAAATCTCATACGTAGTAATAGGCATATCCTGAATATTGTTTCTTGGTCTGTGAGATAAGAGCTATCATCACGAGTTAGGAAGATAAATTAGAAGTATTTTTTTTTAAAAAAGTATCTGAAACTTACCTGCCTAACCATGACAAGTAAGGCCAGGTCAGTCGCTCAGTCATGTCCAATACTTTGCTACCCCATAAATTGCAGCATGTCAGGCTTCCCTGTCCATCACCAACTCCCAGAATCTACCCAAACCCATGTCCATCAGGTTAGTGACGCCATCCAGCCATCTCATGCTCTGTTGTCCCCTTCTCCTCCTGCCCCCAAGCCTTCCCAACATTAGGTTTTTTTTCCAGTGAGTCAACTCTTCGCATGAGGTGGCCAAAACATTAGAGTTTCAGCTTCAACATCAGTCCTTCCAATGAACACCCAGGACTGATCTCCTTTAGCATGGACTAGTTGGATCTCCTTGCAGTCCTAGGGACTCTCAAGAGTCTTCTCCAACACCACAGTTCAAAAGCATCAATTCTTCAGTGCTCACCTTTCTTCACCGTCCAACTCTCACATCCATACATGACTACTGGAAAAACCATAGCCTTGACTAGATGCACCTTTGTTGGTAAAGTAATATCTCTGCTGTTCAATATGCTATCTAGGTTGGCCATAACTTTCCTTACAAGGAATAAGTGTCTTTTGATTTAATGGCTGCAATCACCATCTACAGTGATTTTGGAGCCCAAAAAAATAAAGTCTAGCATTGTTTCCACTGTCTTCCCATCTATTTCCCATGAAGTGATGGGACCAGATGCCGTGATCTTAGTTTTCTGAATGTTGAGCTTTAAGCCAACTTTTTCACTCTCCTCTTTTACTTTCATCAAGAGGCTTTTTAGTTCTTCTTCACTTTCTGCCATAAGGGTGGTGTCATCTGCGTATCTGAGGTTATCAATATTTCTCCCAGCAATCTTGATTCCAGTTTGTGCTTTTTCCAGCCCAGCGTTCCTCATGATGTACTCTGCATATAAGTTAAATAAGCCGGGTGACAATATACAGCCTTGACGCACTCATTTTCCTATTTGGAACCAGTTTGTTGTTCCATGTCCAGTTCTAAATGTTGCTTCCTGACCTGCATACAGGTTTCTCAAGCTGAAACACGAAAATAGGAAGTCAGAAAACACCTAGAGTATCAGGCAAATTTGGCCTTGGGGTATAGAATGAAGCAGGGCAAAGGCTAATAGAGTTTTGCCAAGAGAATACATTGGTCATAGCAACCACTCTCTTCCAACAACACAAGAGAAGACTCTACACATGGACATCACCAGATGGTCAATACCAAAATCAGACTGATTATATTCTTTGCAGCCAACGATGGAGAAGCTGCATACAGTCAACAAAAACAAGACCGGGAGCTGACTGCGGCTCAGATCATGAACTCTTTATTGCCAAATTCAAAATCCATGACAAAGCAGATACTAAATCAAAAATCAGTTAGGTAGCATGATGAAATGATAGGGATTAGTGCCATTCTCAGGGGCTTCCTAGTGACTCAGTGGTAAAGTATCTGTTACTAATGAAGTTCAGTCCCTGGGTGAGGAAGATTCCCTAGGGAAGGAAATGATAATTCATTCCAGTATTCTTGCCTGGGAAATCCCATGGACAGAGGAGCCTGGCAGGTTATATTCCATGAGTTTGCAAAGAGTCATACATGACTTAGCAACTAAACAAGAAACAACAGTGCCACTCTTAAGGACCTAACATATGCAGGGTCAGTGGCTCTGAGCCATAAGAAAACAGGTATATTTTGCATGATAATAGAAAAATATTACAAGATCAAACCATAAATAATCCCACTTCCAGCTACAATACACATGATATCTTTGATAAAGTAAATTAATTTTTTTGTTGTTGTTATTTAGTTGGTAAGTCATATCCGACTCTTTGTGACACCATGGGCTGTAGCCTGCCAGGCCCTTTGGTCGAGGGGTTTCCCCCAGGCAAGAATACTGGAGTGAGTTTACATTCCCTTCTCCAAGGCATGTTCCTGACCCAGGAATCAAAGTCCTGTCTCCTGCATTGGCAGGTGAATTCTTTGCCACTGAGTCACTAGGGAAGCATATTATGTGGCCATTGATCTATAAGATGCTTCTTTCCACTCTGTTCAGAAAGGTTGACTAAAAACTTTACATTCACCAAGAATAGAAAATAGTATACATCTATGGTACTTTTAACTTTAAGACTCTTTATCATAATGCATTTTGGAAAAGACCTTGATGTTATGAATATTCAGCAGAACATCACACTGACTTACTATATGAATGCCCTCTTATTAATTAGCCTGCATAAGTGAGAAACAGCAAGCATGACAGAAGCCTCTTTAAAACACATATACAGAACATTAGTAACTGTGCTATGCCAATAGTTGTTACACCCTAAGGCAAAGGAAAAAAATAAATGATGCTGATCCTGTCCTTATATAAACATTTGATAATTTGTTCATCATGGAATTTTTGGATAATTTGATTTGTAAAACATTGCATTAAATATTATTTATCTTGATTGCTGAGTTTTTGCTGTCCCCTTAATTCCTGTGGTAAATCCTTCATTTGTTTTACCCCTATCCCAACTCCTCAGAGACTCAAGAAATTAGTAAAGATGTTGAGGGTCCAGTGGCCTGTGACACATTGGGACATTTCACTCAAAGTAAAGAAAAATTATTACATCTCTAACCTACCACCTCTAAGGGGGAGCACAACATCTTGGAGACCTTTATTGGAATTGGAGCCTGCACATTCTGTTCCTAGGAATACTGCTCTCACCTCTCTATCAGATGATATGAAAGAATACTATCTTTCAATGAAGCTCAGAGCAAGAAAAGGCTTTGCAGCATGTCTGGGCTTCAATGCTTGGGTCATATGATACAGAAGACCCTATTGTGTTTAAGCACCACATGGGAAAAGATGTGGGAAAAGACATCATGAAAAATTGATGATAATACTATTGGGAAAACCACAACACAGACCCCAGAATTCTAGACAGGATCATGCTGTCTGTAATAGATAATAACTTGAAAAATAACTCCAGAAATGCTACTGGGCGCCAATAGAGCCCTAGCACCTGATAATTGATATTAATTGCCCATAATAACATAAGCTCTGTTGATCCAAAAGATGGGTAAAGCAACAATTCATCACAATGTAATTAATACAAAAGGGAACAAGTCTTACTTAAGTAAGCCTAGATGCCATTTGTAAGCCACCTGAACATGTATCTAAGATTCTTATATCATCTGTTATGGTCACATCTATATCCCTCTCACATTCCATAACTTGACTTTCTCCAACTTAACTTTGTCTCAGCCTCGTGCCTGGTTTTTCAATGAGATGTTAATAGAGGTGCAACAAGCAGCTGTTTTAAACTTATTTGTGTGCCTGAACTGGTTGTTTGTACATTTGCCATTGCTCTGAGTGCAATATGTTGTGGCTAGCCTGCTGCTCTCAAGAAGGGAGTGAGTGACATGCAAAACAAAACCACCCAGTCATCATGCGTGCATGTATACTAAGTTGCTTCAGTCATGTCTGACTCTTTGCAACCCTATAGACCATAGCCTGCCAGACTCCTCTGTCCATGGGATTCTCCAGGCAAGAATACTGGAGTGGGTTGCTATGTCCTCTTCCAGAGGATCTTCCCAACCCAGTGATTGAACTGCGTCTCTTATGTCTCCTGCCTTGACAGGTAGGTTCTTTACCCCTAGAATCACCTGGAAAGCCCTCCCAGTCATCATAGCCTAAACCAAATTCACCTCAATGGGCCTGTAAAATTGTGAGTAAAAAAAACAAAAGCATGTTGAAACATGCCACTGAGATTTCCAGGTCGTTTACATATAGCAGTACTGGTTTAATATATCAAACAATAATTGCAAGACTAAATGAAAAATTCTGAAACAAAAATAGAACTCAAGTAAATGTTTTCTTAAAAAAAAAAGGAAACTATAAAAGGACAAGAATGTATCTACCAGAGAAATATTAACCAAATGTTTGGAGGGATTGAATCAGGAGGGAGGTGGGAGCGGGGTTCTGGAAGGGGAACACATATATACCCATGCCAGATTTCATATCAGTGTATGGCAAAACCAACACAATAATGTAGAGAAAAAAGTCTTTCTTGAATTTGTTACAATAAAAAAATAATAAATTAGTACTATGGGGGGGAAAATTGATATATTTATATTTGCAGTTGTTTAGCTGCCTTAGCATGTTCAAATCTTTTGCGACCCCAAGACTCGCAAGGATCCCTTGTAGCTCACAAGGATCCTCTGTCAATGAGATTTTCTAGGCAAGAATACTGGAGCAGGTTGTCATTTCCTTCTCCAGGGGATCTTCCCTACCCAGGGATCAAACCTGCATTGACTGGCAGATTCTTTACCACTGAGCCACCAGGAAAGCATCATTATATTTAATGTCCAGCAAAGTAGACTTAGGGCAAGAACTATTATGATTAAAACAATTATTTAATATCAAATATTTATATACAAAATATTTTATAATATATCAATAAAAATATTTTATTTATAATTTATATATTATGTATACTAGTCTATAGTTATAAATTATATATAAATTATAATATTTGCTGTTGTTCAGTCACTCAGTAATGTCCAACTCTTTGTGACCCCATGGACTATAGAACGCCAGGCTTCCCTGTCCTGTACCATCTCCCAGAGCTTACTCAAACTCATGTCCATTGAGTCGGTGATGCCATCCAACCATCTCATCCTCTGTCATCCCCATCTCCTCTGTCTTCAATCTTTCCCAGCATGAGAGTCTTTTCTAATGAGTCAGCTCTTCACATCAGGTGGCCAAAGTATTGGAGTTTCAGCTTCAACATCAGTCTTTTCAATGAATATTCAGGATCGATTTCCTTTAGGATTTACTGGTTTGACATGCTTGCAGTCCAAGGGACTCTCAAGTCTTCTCCAACACCACAGTTCAAAAGCATTAGTTTTTCGGCACTCAGCTTTCTTTTTGGTCCAACTCTCACATCCCTACATGACTGCTGGAAAAACCATAGCATGAACTATATGGACCTTGGTTAGCAAAGTAATGTCTCTGCTTTTTAATACATTGTGCAGTTCTGTCCTTTTCTTCCTAGGAGTAACCATATTTTAATTGTGTGACTGCAATCACCATCTACAGTGATTTTGGAGCCTAAAAAATAAAGTCTGCAAATAAATTTTTGAGACCAGGAAAATAAAGTCTGTACTTTATTATTTATTATGATACTATAATATAAAAATGTATATTGTAATTTTAAAAATACAATATGAATATTTATATGATCATTTATAATAATGATATAATACAAAATTCATATTATAATTTTAAGTATAATATAAAATAATATAAAGTATTAACATATGATAAAATAGTTTTAATATAAAAGGTCATTTTATGTTGAGAGAAAATTCAGTTCAATTGGAATATACACAATACTAAATTTGCATCTAATGATATCAAAATGCACAAAATAAAAATGATAATACTCAAAAGAGAAAAAGAGAACCAAACAAATACACAATTATAGTTGGAAATTCATACAACATTCAGTAACTGAGAAAACAAGTAATCCAATAAAATAGTAAGGGCATATGAGATTTGAACAATGAGGTCTACAAAATTGACCTAATTGTCATATATATAACATCCAAAAATCCAGAATATAGATTCTTTCAACTGCACGCAGAGATTGTACTAAAATTGACTATACTACACCAGTGTGGAAAGTAATTCTCAACAGATATTAAAGAAATGTAATCATATAGAGAATATTGTCTGACTGCACTAAAACTAAGCTAAAGAAGATGATTTGAAGAAATTCAAATATTTAGAAATTGAGCAGTACATTTCTCATAACTCATGGGTCAAAAGGTAAATTAAATATATTTTGAACCAGAAGGTAATGAAATACAACATATCAAAACTTGTAGGATGTAGCTAATCAAAAACCAACACAATAATGTAAAGAAAATAAATAAATAAAAAACAAACAAACAAAAAAAGACGTAGATATATTTTAATAGCTTTAAATGAACTTTTCAAAAAATCTTTTTGTGAGTTCATAATCCAAACATACATTTCAACAAGCTAGAAATTACAGCAAATTCAACCAAAAATAATGTAAGCAAGGAAGTAATAAAGACAAGAGCAGAGATCAATAAAAGTTGCAGTGCAGCCATAGCAAAATTAATAAAAATTTTAAAATAATATTGTTTTTCTATTTGGAAAATAATAGTATTGAATATCCCTGACATTAAAAATAAGATGGTTATAATCACCTATATAAAGACATCTTTATATATTAGACAGATAACATAGATTATTATTAATTATTATTTTATACAAATATATTTAAAACTTTGGATTAAATGAACAAATTTCTTTTAAAAAAGCCACCTCTGAATAATGACAGAAAAGACAGAGCAATCTTAGTTGTTCTCTAGTATCTCTAGAATCTCTCTGTATCTCTAGTTGTTCTCTATTTATTAAACAAATTGAATCCATAAGTGGATTCATAAAGTAATTTCCAGATCCAAGTGTCTTGTGCAGTGAACACTTTCTAATATATTCATACATAGAGGAAAATAACATTAATGTTTCACAAACTCTTCCACTGAATAATATAAGATGGAATCATTTTTTTCATTTGTTTTACGAAACTATCATAATTTGAGTAAGAAACAAAAATAAGTTCTTTGCCATCACAAATATAAATGCCAAAAGCTGAAAAAATAATTCCCAACTCATATATTGTGATATATGAAATCTTAGAAAATGTATTATTATATACTTGGATTTATTCAGGAAGGCAGGGTAGCTTTGACATTTGAATATCAACCAGGATAATTTATTAAATTAACAAGGTAAAGGAGAAAATTATATGATTATCTCAAGAGACACAGTAAAAAATTATTTACTCAAATTCAATTTAAAAAGGTTTTAGTCAATCATCAGCAAAACCGTATAGTAAACATGATGCTTAACAGTAAATAGTGAATGCTTTCCTGTTGAATTTAGGAATGACAAGATGATAAATATGTATTTAATATTATAACTGGAGCTTCTTGTTACTGAAAGAAAGCAAGGAATTAAGTAAAAGGTATAAAGTTTAGGAATAAGGAAATAAAACTCTCATCATTCACAATTGATGGGTAAACAACATGTCCAAAAAATCTACACATAAAATAGTAAATATAATAAAATGAATTTACTAGATTCATAGGATATAGTCAATATATAAAATCAAATGTTTTATTATATGATAGCAATATGAAATTAGATAATGAGTTTGTTAAAATATGTCATTTACACTAGCATAAAAGAGCTTCTCAAACATCTGGAAACACACCTGGCAAAAATGGGCAACATCTTCACATAAAAAACTTAATAAACCTTGCTGTAAGGAATTAAAGAAGCACTAACAGTCCATGCAGTCATAAAAAAGTCAGACACAATTGAATGACTAAAATACACAAGCAGAAGTAAACAGATATGTGGATTGGAGGATAAAATATAATACTGTCATTTCTTCCTAAATTTATATATATATATATTCAATGCATTCTCAATCTCAAACTCAGTATATCTTTTTGTTGTTCAAAAGAAATTATCGTTCTGATTCCAAAAATACATGGTAATGAAAAGGCCCAGGAAGAGCCATAAAAATCGTGGATAAGAATAACCATACTGGAGAATTTTAACTACCAGATATTGAATTATAAAAGTACATCTATTAGAGCACCATTTCAATTTATATTTTATCAATAATTATTTGGGTATTTAATTTTATTAAAAGAAAGATCACATAAATTATGATACATTTATAGGATGTAAATCTCTGTAGCCATTAAAATTTAGAAAGGTCCATTTTATTGATGCTGATATTGAATTTATGAAACTCTATTATATTCATTTTACTGATATTACTAATTTAAAATAGTTTAAGAAATTCAGCTTGTTTGAAACAACATTTTGTACACACAGTAGAATATCAGGAAAGATATTTTCAAAAATGTGAGTAGTGATTATCTCTGGAAGAGTGATTTTAAAGGTCAAGTTTACTTCTTTGTAAACTTTTGGTGACTTTATAATCATCAAAAAGTTATGTTTGAATAAACATAATCTCACTGAGATGAGAGCAAAAAAAAAAAAAAAAAAAAAAAAAAGAAAATCTCTCCTAATTGTGATCATGTTCACGCATGGTAATTTGTGTCTGAGTCTTTGCAACTTCCTGGACTGTAGCCTGTCAAGCTACTCTCTCCATGGAATTTTCCAGGCAAGAATACTGGAGTGGGTTGCCATTTCCTACTCCAAAGGATCTTTCGGACTTAGGGATTGAAGTCAAGTCTCTTGCATTTCCTGCCTTGTGAAGTAGATTCTTTGCCACTGTGCCACTTGACGCATTTGTTAATTAAACAACCACCTGAGACTTAATCTAGGAGCCTGAGCCAACGATTTTTCCCAAGTACACGTCTGATTTTTTTATGCCCTAAAAGCACTTGGAAAGTAGAAGGACGTATTTATAGCCATCACTTCACTAGCTAAAACATACCCCTCTTTAAAATTGTTAAATTTTAGGA
Source organism: Antilocapra americana (assembly GCA_007570785.1). NCBI lineage: Eukaryota > Metazoa > Chordata > Mammalia > Artiodactyla > Antilocapridae > Antilocapra > Antilocapra americana. Next base: position 234,638 of record ML661219.1, read on the forward strand.
AGAGGGGAAAAGAAAAGAAAATAGAGTTGGGAAAAAATGTGTATATTATGTATTCAGAAGCTTCCTATACAACATGTATGATTACTCCACCATTGCACATTAAAGTAGAAAATTGATAAGTGTGTTGTTTTTGCGATTAGTATCAGGGAGAAACCATAATTAACTATAGTTGAGATAAGCACCCAGGTATTCAGATATTTAACTGAAAATAATTTAAACTCTTCTTTTCTATCTCTGTCTTTTTGTCTCTCTCTCTCTCCCTCTTTCTGAAATCTGGGTGAGAGATTTTAGCTATGAAAGTCTGTCAGAAGATATTACAGCTAAGTTTTGCTATCTATGCCTGGAAATTCTATAAAAGTTACTCATTTTCTGACACGTTTTTATCAATCTCTGCTTTCCACCTGAAAAAAGAAAAATTACAAAAGACAAATGGCATTCAAAGATAAACCAAATTAAGAATATAGGACACTTACTCAAAATGTTTTCATGAGTAAGAGAGGTATTTATTATAGAATTAAATGTTTTAATTTTTTCAGCAAGCTAGGTAGTATATTTATAGAAGCAATGCTTTAAAATATAATGCATTAATTTTTATTATTTAAGTACAATTGACTGATTTCTGAACAAAAAATGCCTTGAATCTTATAACTAATATTTTCATAAAATAAAGAGTAGAACAATTAAAGTTTAATATTTTTATTAGTCAACATTCAGAAAGGAAATGAAAAATTTACATTGGTGAAAAAATGCTTTGTTTTAAATTCTGAATGAGATTAACAATTGAACTTTAAGCATCATTAATGTAATTTAGTATTTAAGTAAAATAGATTGGTATTTCAAGGAATTCTATAGCTTTAAAAAGAAAAGAAATTCAAGTCTTAAGCTGAGTACTGAAAACAGTAGTACAGAATCAAATTTGAGATATTCTTTTTTGAAGAGTGATTGTTTTCCTATGACAATGGCTCAAAAACACTGTAGGATTGCAATACTGATAGAAAAGCTTCATTGTCGTGCTGCTGTTTTTAAAACTTTTAATTTCTAAATATAAAACTGAAAGAAACAAGCCATGAGTAAGCTATAGTCTTAATTAAAACTTCAAGGGCTAAGACTTAGGAAAAAGTTTTGCATGATAGTATGGACTCTGACAAGAAAAGTATATCTGTTCTTCACAAGAGTTTTATTTCCTACTCATTTCTGAATTGTGAGGAATGCTACTCACTATTAATATTGCAATGAATTATGATTACTACAAAAATATAGGAAAACATTCCAAATAATATTTATGTCCTTACATATATTGTTCCCTAATTTTCTAATAATTAATTGAAAATAAAAACAATATGCACTGAAACTCTTAGAAAAGTCACAAGAAGGAGAAAAAATCCCATGTAAATATTTCCCCAAGAAAACTTTATTAAATGAGATACAGAATGACTATTAAAACAGTATATGTCAATTTACATCCCCACCAACAGTGCAAGAGAATTACCTTTTCTCCAGCATTGATACAGATACTATGGAAGATGATATGGGGATTTCTTAAAAAAACTAGGAATAAAACCACCATATGACCCAGCAATCCCACTCCTAGGCATATACCCTGAGGAAATCAAGATTGAGAAAGACACACATACCCCATTGTTCATTGCAGCACTATTTACAATAACTAGAACATGAAATATGCCCATCACAGATGAATGGATAAAGAAGTTGTGGTACATATACACAATGGAATATTACTTGGCCATAAATTGAACACATTTGAGTCAGTTCTAATGATGTGGATGAACCTAGAACCTATTATATAGAGTGAAGTGAGTCAGAAAAAGAAAAAAAAAATCATATTCTCATGCATATATATGGAATTTAGAAAAAATGGTACTGAAAATTTATTTACAGTGCAACAATGGAGAAACAGACAGAGAATAGATTTATGGACATGGGGAGAGGGGAGGAGAGGGTGAGATGTATGGAAGAGTAATATGGAAACTTAGTGGGAATTTAATGTATGGCTCAGGAAACTCAAACGAGGGTTCTTTATCAACCTAGAGGGGTGGAATGGGGAGGGAGATGGGAGGGAGTTTCAAAAAGGAGGGGATATAGGTATACATATGGCTGATTCATGTTGAGGTTTGACAGAAAACAGCAAAATAATGTAATTATCCTTCAACAAAAAATAGATAAATTAAAAAAAAAGAATTGTAGTAAAACAATGACAAGAAAGAAAAACAGAATATGTCTAACTTCACTCTATTTTCATTAATGGAATATGCTTAATCACTATCCAAATCCCTCCCATACATTCAAACAAACACTCCTCACTACCATGTTCTTTGCCTCTGGAGAAAAAAACATCAGAAACTATCAACAATTAAGAAAAGATCTGATTCAAATGTATTCTTCTCAATAGCTGAGTAATATTCCATTGTGTATATGTACCACTACTTTTTTTTTTTACATTTTTCAAATTTGTTTTTTATTAAACATTTTTTTATTAATTTTGCCAAACAATGACATGATATCACCATGGGTTTACATATGCTCCCCCTCCAGAACCCCCCTCCCTCCTCCCTCCCCCCGGGAAATCTCGTTGCACCAGTCCCAAGCATCAATCCTGGGCCGGCTATTGCTTAGACATATGATAATTAACATGTTTCAATGCCATTCTCCCATATCATCCCACCCTTTCCCTCATCCACAGAGGCCCTGAGTCTATTCTATACATCTGCGTTCCTTTTGCTGTCTCGCATGCTGGGTTCTCATTACCGTCTTTCTAAATTCCATATATATGCGTTAATATACTGTATTGTTGTTTTTGCTTCTGGCTTACTTCACTCTGGATAATGGGCTCCAGTTTTGTCCATCTGAGTAGAATTGATTCAAATGAATTTTTCCTTAATGCTGAGTAATATTCCATTGTGTATATGTACCACTGCTTTCTTATCCATTCATCAGTTGATGGGCATCTAGGTTGGTTCTATGTCCTGGCTATGGTAAACAATGCAGCGATGAACATTGGGGTACACGTGTCTCTTTCAATTCTGATTTCCTCGGTATATATGCCTAACAGTGGGATTGCTGGGTCATATGGCAGGACTATTTGCAGTTTTTTAAGGAACCTCCACATTGTTTTCCATAGAGGCTGTACTAGTTTGCAGTCCCACCAACAGTGTTAAGCGAGTTCCCTTTTCTCCACATCCTCTCCAGCATTTATTACTTGTGGATTTTTGGATTGCAGCCATTCTGAGTGGTGTAAAGTGATATCTCATTGTGGTTTTGATTTGCATTTCTCTGATAATGAGTGATGTTGAGCATCTCTTCATGTGTTTGTTAGCCATTTTTATCTCTTCTTTGGAGAAATGTCTGTTAAGTTCTTTGGCCCACTTTTTGATTGGGTTGTTTATTTTCCTAGAATGGAGCTGCAGGAGTTGCTTGTATATTTTTGAGATTAATTGTTTGTCCGTTGCTTCATTGGCTATTATTTTCTCCCATTCTGAAGGCTGTCTTTTCAGCTTGCTTATAGTTTCCTTTGCAGTGCAGAAGCTTTTAATTTTAATTAGGTCCCATTTGTTTATTCGTGCTTTTATTTCCAATATTCTGGGAGGTGGGTCATGTAGGATCCTGCTTTGGTTGATGTCAGAGAGTGTTTTCCCAATGTTATCCTCTAGGAGTTTTATAGTTTCTGCTCTTATGCTTAGATCTTTGATCCATTTTGAATTTATCTTTGTGTATGGTGTTAGAAAGTGTTCTAGTTTCATTCTTTTACAAGTGGCTGTCCAGTTTTCCCAGCACCACTTGTTAAAGAGGTTGTCAATTTGCATTGTGCTTACTGCCTTCTCAATAAAGGCCAATGTTTAAAAAATTCAAAATGGTGTGGAAACTTTATCCTGAGGCTATTACATTTATTATTCCAAAGAATTCTTGACACTTTCCCTTTCTGGCCCTTAGGATAAGGTCCTTTGACTTTCAGGAGAGGCAAAAACAATAATAACAAAACAGTAGGTATTTTGTCTTCAGTGTTGCTTCTTTTCCCTTTCAATGTTGTTTTTATCAATTTTGGACCCATCCACTGCTCCTTCTCATAAACAAAATTTCTCCCTCCCAGATTCCTTACCTTCTTGTTTGCAAGATTCTGCTGTCAGGAAAAAAGAGGATGTAATTGTTCCTAATAGCTTGGTTTGAATACCTTTAATGGGCTATCCTTCCCTAATGGGAAATGAACCTGAAGAAAGAATGCCTAAAATTAGAATTTCATAATGTGTAAAACAAAAAGAACTATGAAATTCCTACAGGTTATACCACATGTTCAACTGCACAAGTCGAGTGCCTTTCAGGTTCCTGTTTTCCAAAATAAGGGAATCAGGGAGGGGAAAAATTAGAGAATTGGGGAACAATTTTAGCTCTGCTATTTCAGTTCATGCTCAGAGGACAAGATAAAGCAGCATAGAAGTAGCACACAATAGCCTAGTCTCATAGTTTCTGTCTCAGTCTCTTTTTCTCTAAAGGAAACCAATCTTGTCACCCTTTCTAGCAGTAACTGACCCAGAACCATCCAAATACTTTCAGCTCTGTGGTTTTTACTTTTGTGCTAAAGGCAATGAATAGAAAAAATGCTTTTTATTTTCTCATGACAGACAAAAAATATTTCAGCTGGAAACCTTCTCTGAAAGACAGAATATCAGGTTTGAGGGAAACAAATATTTTCATGAATCATGTCTCCCTTTGGGATGGATCTGGTCTTGTCGCCCATGCCCATGAGTTATAGCTCATTCCTTCCCTCAAATACACACTTTACATGATCTTAATATCAGTGTGGTCTTAATATCAGTCAGTTCAGTTGCTCAGCCATGTCCAACTCTTAGTGACCCCATGGACTGCAGCAAGCCAGGCCTCCCTGTCCATAACCAACTCCCAGAGCTTACTCAAACTCATGTCTGTTGATTCAGTGATGCCTTACAACCATCTCATCCTCTGTTGTCCCCTTCTCCACTTGCCTTCAATCTTTTCCAGCAATACAGTCTTTTCCAATGAGTCAGTTCTTCACGTCAGCTGGCCAAAGTATTGGAGTTTCATCTTCAGCATCAGTCCTTTCAATGAATATCCAGGATGGCTTTCCTTTAGGATGAACTGGTTGGATCTCCCTGCAGTCCAAGGGTCTCTCAAGAGTCTTATCCAACACCACAGTTCAAAAGCATCAATTCTTC
>ML661219.1:240717-252970 GCA_007570785.1 Antilocapra americana
TCACACAGTCAAAAGCTTTGGTCTAGTCAATGAAGCAGATGTTTTTCTGGAACTCTCTTGCTTTTTTGATTTAGCCAATGGATGTTTGCAATTTGATTTCTGGTTTCTCTGCCTTTTCTAAATCCAGCTTGAACATCTGGAAGTTCACTGTTCACATACTGTTGAAGACAGGCTTGGAGAATTACTTTAGTAATGTGTAAGATGACTGCAACTGTGTGGTGGTTTGACCATTCTTTGGCATTGCCTTTCTTTGGGATTGGAATGAAAACTGGCCTTTTCCAGTCCTATGGCCATTGCTGAGTTTTCTGTATTTGCTGGCATATTGAGTGCAGCACTTTCATGGCATCATCTTTTAGGATTTGAAATAGCTCAACTAGAATTCCATCACCTCCACGAGCTTTGTTTGTAATGATGCTTCTTAAGGGCCACTTGACTTCACATTGCAGAAAGTTTAACTCTAGATGAATGATCATACCATCGTGATTATCTAGGTCATGAAGATATTTTTTGCATAGTTCTTCTTTGTATTTTTGCCACTGCTTCTTAATATCGTCTGCTTCTGTTAAGTCCATACAATTTTTGTCCTTTACTGAGCCCATCTTTGCATGAAATGTTCCCTCGGTATCTCTAGTTTTTTGAAGAGATCTCTAGTCTTTCCCATTCTATTGTTTTCCCCTATTTCTTTGCTTTGATCACTGAGAAAGGCTTTCTTATCTCTCCTTGCTATTCTTTGGAACTCTACATTCAAATGGGTATACCCTTCCTTTTCCCTTTCACCTTTCACTTATTTTGACTATTTGTAAGGGCTCCTTACAAATAGTATTTTTTGTAAATACTATTTTTATTTACAAACTGTTATTTGTAAGGATTCATCAGACAACCATTTTGCCTTTTTGCATTTCTTTTTCTTGGGGATGGTCTTGATCCCTTCCTCCTGTACAATGCCATGAACCTCCATCCATAGTTCTTCAGGCACTCTGAATACCAGATTTAATCCCTCAAATCTATTTCTCACTTCTACTGTATAATCGAAATGGATTTCATTTATGTAATACCTGAATGGTCTAGTGGTTTTCCTTACTTTCTTCAGTTCAAGTCTGAATTTGGCAATGAGGAGGTCAATCTCTGAGCCACAGCCAGCTGCCAGTCTTTTTTGTTGTTGTTGTTGTTGACCATATAGAGCTTCTCCATCTTTGGCTACAATAAATATAATCAGTCTGATTTCATTATGTATGAAGATGATAGGCACTGGAGCAGCAGCTGCACGGCTCTGAAGCAAATTTTAGGAGATAACCGATGTCCAAGGGCAAAGGAGAAGCCCCAGCAAGATGGTAGGAGGGAAGAAATCACATTTAGAGCCAAACCTCATACCTGCCAGAGACGTTCAGAGGACTAAAACAAACCTTGTGTGCACCAGGACCCAGAGACTCCACAGAGACTGAGACAGAACTGTGTTTGTGTAGCTTCTGAGGAGTTATGGGTCAGCAGTGGACTCCTGTGAGGGCCACGAGCTCTGAGTATTGCAGACTTTGATATGGTGTAAGCCCTCTTGGAGGAGTTTTCCATTAACCTCACCATAGAGCTGACAGAAGTTACATAGTACTGGAGAAATTAGACTCTTGGAGGGCACAAACAGAACCTTGTCCACACCAGGACCCAGGAGAAAGGGAGAAAGGAGCAGCGACTCCACAAGAGAATGACCCAGACTTCCCCATGAGTGTCCAGGAGTCTCCAGCAGAGGTGTGGATCAGGGGTGGCCTGCTGCAAGACTGGGGGCACAGAGTGTAACAGTGTGTGCATGGGACCTTTTGAAGGAGGTCACCATTATCTTCATTACCTCCACCATAGTTTGGCCCCAGGTAAATATCAGGGAGGGAACACAGCTCCACCCATCAACAGAAAATTGGATTAAAGATTTACTGAGCATGGCCCTGCCTATTAGAACAAGACCCAGTTTTCCCCTCAGTCAGTCTCTCCAATCTAGAAGCTTCCATAAACCTCTTAACCTTCTCCATCAGAGGGCCGACTGAAAACCACACTCACAGAAAACTAACCAATCTGATCATATGGACCACAACCATGTCTAAATCAATGAAAGTATGAGCCATGCTGTGTAGGCCCACCCACAACACACAGGTCATGGTGGAGAGTTTTGACAAAACATAGTCTTAATATTGGGGGAACATAAATGTGTTTTCCATATCCTTGGGTTACCATTCCCTTTTTAGTAGCTTTCCACTTCTGGGTATAGTGCAGGCTAGGAGAATAGAAACTGAATACATATTAACACAGTAAATAAGTGAAATTAAGTGGAAAAACCACTTGTTGCCTTATGTTTTTACATGAATTTGTGTATATTTCTGTTTAATGATTCAGTTTGTCTTCATACTGTAACAGAATCTACAACATCCAACATAACTTTCATATTAAATAAAATGTAGTAGAGATTTGAAGTTAGGGATGTGGCTTACAATGGCTACAGTTTAAGTGGCATAACTTATTTTAAAGCAATATAGTTGTTTCTGTTGATATTCTAGTTACTCACACTGATTTAGTTCAAATTAGGAGTGTTAGTTTTCTCTTTGCTTTCCAATTTGTCAAGTTACCAATTAGTGGAACTTGATATAGGATAGATTGTCTACTGTCTATGTAAAAAGCTTCTGTAGCCCATTGCATCAAACACAAACTGACAATATACTCATAAATCTCACTGGGAAATCTAACATTTGATATAATACAACATGAAGCTACTATTTCATCTTAACTCTTAGTAGCAATTTGGAATAGTATCATGATTTTGTTTTTGATGTTGAATTTCCCACAAACTAAAGTAGTCTTTAGAAGAGATTGACTTAGAAAGCCCTGTCATCAAAACATATCTGTTTCAGTTCCAAGAAAATGATGCAGATGCAGATAAAATGCTATGCTGTTGAGCTTTATAATCTAACTCTTCCATACACAAATTATAACATTTCTTCTGCACATATACAAATGTCAAACATCTGAGGTATCTTATGCCTGATTCAAACATTTCAGGGAAAAAATTATGATAATATGGTACCATAACTGTCATATGTTTGAACCATAAATTGGAAAACCTACTTCTATACATTATATACTTAATCCCTTCAACAAATATATGAATGATATCATTACTTCCATTTGTATATGTGAAGAAAGTGATGTTCAGAGAATCTATGCAATTGTTCAAGGCCATCAATTAAGGAAATTGGATAACCAGTCTATAAACATAAAACTGTGTCTCTAGTCAATAAAATATGTTATATCAATATGTCACATCTCATCTTCTAAACTCAAATCAATCAGTACAGCTGTTGATTTCATTTATTCTATTTTTCTTAACCATCATGGTCATGATTAGAAACAAAATTTTGGTTTGGTGGGACCATAGGTATAAAGCTGCAGGGTGAGTTGTTTTTTTTTCTCTTTATGTGTGAGGACAAAGGACCCTGGTAACTAGAGAAGGAAATGACAAGAAAACAAAAATATGGTGTTAAATTAAGAGCTTTCTGTACTATGGTATTACTTGACTCATGATCTGGTCTCAAAAGTACAATTAGAGTAGAGTGGCCATGTTTTAAAGCATAGATCAATATCCATGATTGGCTGCTAAAATGTTCGAATATTTCAATGAGTTATGAAAAACAGGCATTTCTATTTTATCTGGAAAATGTTTTTTTTTTAATTATTTTTTTTCTTTACATTATCATGTTGGTTTTGCCATACATTGACATGAATCTGCCATGGGTATATATATGTTCCCCTTCCAGAACCCCCCTCCCACCTCCTTCCCGATTCCATCTCTCTGGGTCATCCCAGTGCACCAGCCCTGAGCACCCTGTATCAAGCAAATGGCTAACAAACACATGAAAAGATGCTCCACATTAACCATTATCAGAGAAATGCAAATCAAAACCACAATTAGGTACCACTTTACACCAGTCAGAATGGCTGCCATCCAAAAGTCTCCAAGCAATAAATGCTGGAGAGGATGTAGAGAAAAGGGAACCCTCTTACACTGTTGGTGGGAATGCAAACTAGTACAGCCACTATGGAGAACAGTGTGGAGATATCTTAAAAATCTGGAAAATGGTATTTTAGATGCACCTGCCTCTTTCTTGATTTAAGGATTACAAACTTCTACCCTCAACTTATGTATTTTAGATAAACGTTCTCCTCCATGTTCAGCATTATATGAAATATGAGATTAGCTTTATACCTAAAGTTTAATATTAATACTTTTCAAAAATAGTGTTATTGAACTTATTGTATATTATTTATATACTATTAATTTTGCTCCTACATTAAACTCAACTTTGGAGAGTCATATTGTTATTTAAAAATACATAAAAATATGCGAGATCACTGGTATCCTAGTGGTTAGAATTATGGGCTTCCACTGCTGTGGCCAAGGTTGAATCCCTGGTTGTAGAATTTAGATGCTATAAGTCACACAGCATGACAAAAAAATAAAAGAATACACATTTTAAGTACACAAAAATAATTCTCTCTTTAACTTTGCACCATATAACAAGGATATCTACACTTATTTATTAAATTGAATGCATTATTTTTCTTTTATTTAAAAGTAACATAGGGAAAGGGTGGGATGATATGGGAGAATGGCATTAAAACATGTTAATTATCATATGTCTAATCAATCACCAGCCCAGGATTGATGCTCGGGGCTGGTGCAACGAGATTTCCTGGGGGGAGGGAGGAGGGAGGGGGGGTCTGGGGGGGGAGCATATGTAAACCCATGGTGATATCATGTCATTGTTTGGCAAAACTAATTAAAAAAAAGAAAAAAAAGAAAAGTAACATAGAGTATTCATATTCATTGTGACAAGATTTCAAGTGCCACATGTTAGTAACATGTCAGTTGCAGCATTAATGAATGTCACTTAATAAGAATTATAATGTTTCCCTAAGTAATACACTTCAATAACCAGGAATTTTGCCCATATGATATTCAACTCTGCTTCCTTTTCCAGCAGAGTTGAAACTAGACTTTTCTGACGAAGAATAATCCTAGCTAAAGTAATTATTTGATTGCTTTATTCTATGCTTCAGAAAAAAATTAAGTTTGCATAGCAAATCAGCATTCACATAACTCAATATGTCATCACTTCTCATTAAATTAATGAAGATGAGATATTTTAAAAGGTGTCTTCACTACATACTTAGCTAGGAAAATTGTCTCATATCAAAAATGGAAATAATAGAGTGAAAGACTTATGAATCAAATTTTTATATTCCAGAAATATTAATATCTGACTAAAGTATGAGTAAGAAATCTATGATTTTACTGGAATTTTATAAAAATCAGAATTTCCAACATAGCATGTCAGTAAAACACGTTTGTTCAATGTTTTTGGTAGAAAAACAAATGATGATGGTTCCATTTCTTTTCATATGAAGTAAATAGTATCCTTGTCGATATATTTATTACACCTTGGAGTTGAGTCCATAAATACAGACATCTATGGCACACAGCCATGTATTAAAAAAAAATGAAAGTGTCAAGACAGTGTAAATCAGTGGGTAGTGGTAAGGATTGTGAAAAACCCCAGCCCTATCACATACTATCTTTGAGACGATAGGCAAATTAGAGTATACTCTTGAGCCTCAGTTTTTTTTAATATTAATAATTTTGTTAAAATACTAATTATAATAACCACCCTGTATAGCTACTATAAAGACCAAGATACATAAGGTGTTTAATGATCCTAGCATCAGTGAATGAAACATAGAAGGAGTCTAATATATAGTGAGAACACATGTCCTAATTTTACTGGGATAATCTCAGTTTTTAATTCTCAAAAGTGTCTAGGTTTGAGACATACCAATAAAACAGATTATTGTTTCATTCTAACACTAATAATGAGATGCAAGAGTGTATAGGTCAACAGCTGAGCATTTTCCACTAACATTGCCAGGTACTTATTTTCCCAATTTTCTGATATCTTCATGTTCCTTAAGATTCTAGGTTAATATTTTCTCATTAATGGGGTGTTTGAGTCTTTATACAAAAGTACATGCTCTGATCTAAACTTTCCCCAGTATTTTCACTTAAATAGGTTCCAGAGAATCCTTTCCTCTTCACTCACCTGCATCATGAATATCCTTCTTTTAGTTAGTCAGTCAGGCAGTTCAGTAGCTCAGTTATGTCTGACTCTTTGTGATTCCCATGGACTACAGCACACCAGACTTTGCTGTCCATCACCAACTACTGGAACTCGTTCAAATTCATGTCCACAGAGACGGTGACTCCATCCAACCATCTCATCCTCTCTCATCCCCTTCTATTCCTGCCTTTAATCTTTCCCAATATAAGGAACTCTTCCAATGAGTCAATTCTTCCCATGAGGTGGCCAAAGTACTGGAGTTTCAGCTTCAACATCAGTCCTTCCAATGAATACAAAGGACTGATCTCCTTTAGGATGGACTGATTGGATCTCCTTGAAGTCCAAGGGACTCTCAAGAGTCATCTCCAATACCACAGTTCAAAAGTATCAATTCTTCGGCACTCAGCTTTCTTTATAGTCCAACTCTCACATCCATACATGACTAATGGAAAAACCATAACTTTGAATAGACTGACCTCTGTTCGCAAAATAATGTCTTTGCTTTTTAGCATGCTGTCTAGGCTGATCATAGCTTTTCTTCCAAGGATCAAGCATCATTTAATTTCATAGTTGCATTAACCATCTGCAGTGATTTTGGAGCCCCCAAAATAAAGTCTCTCACTGTTTCCATTGTTTCCCCATCTATTTGCCATGAAGTGATGGGACTAGATGACATGGTCTTTTTTTTCCTCCCTTTTATTGTTTTTGCCATACAATGCCATGATATCACCATGGGTTTACATATGCTCCCCCTCCAGAAAACCCTCCCTTCCCCCCTCCCTCCTCCCTCCCCCCGGGAAATCTCGATGCACCAGCCCCGAGAATCAATTCTGGGCTGGCGATTGATTAGACATATGATAATTAACATGTTTCAATGCCATTCTCCCATATCATCCCACCCTTTCCCTCATCCACAGAGTCCACGAGTCTATTCTACACATCTGCGTTCCTTTTGCTGTCTCGCATGTTGGGTTCTCATTACTGTCTTTCTAAATTCCATGGTCTTTTTGAATGTTGAGTTTTAAGTCACTTTTTCACTCTTCTTTCACTTTTATCAAGAAATTCTTTAATTCTTGGCTTTCTGCCATAAGGGTGGTGTTATCTGGGTATCTGAGGTTATCAATATTTCTCCCAGAAATCTTGATTTCAGCTTATGCTTAATCCAGCCTGGCATTTCGCATGATGTATACTGCACATAAGTTAAATAAGCAAGGTGACAATATATAGTCTTGAGATACTCCTTTCCCTATTTGGAACCAGTCTGCTGTTTCATGTTCGTTTCTAACAGTTGCTTCCTGACCTGCATACAGATTTCTCAGGAGACAGGTAAGATGGTCTGCTATTCCCATCTCTTTAAGAATCTTCCACAGTTTGTTGTGATCCACACAGTCAAAGGCTTTGGGCTTTTCAGTGAAGCAGAAGTAGATGTTTTTCTGGAACTCTTGTGTTTTCTATGATCCAGCGGATGTTGGCAATTTGATGTTTGGCTCCTCTGTCTTTTCTAAATCCAGCTTGAACGTTTGGAATGTCATGATTCACATACTGTTGAAGCCAGGCTTGCAGAATTTTGAGTAAGTGTAATTGTTATGTAGTTTGAACATTCTTTGGCATTGCTTTTCTTTGGGATTGGAATGAAAACTGACCTTTTCCAGTACTGTGGCCACTGCTGAGTTTTCCAAATTTACTGGCATATTGAATGCAGCATTTTCACTTTTAGTGATATGTTTAGTGGTACTGAAAAATCTATATCCAACTAGAATTTGAATGAACAAACTAGAAACATGTGTTACCTTGAGTCAGAATTTTGTCCCAAGGGCTTTTGGACTAAGAGTCTAAGATCCAACAGGGGATTCAGAGGAAGATACCTCAGGAAGTTCTTTGATTCCCATAGAAATACCTCTAATCAAGTTAACACCCTAAATATATAAACAGCTCCTACAGTTCCATTGCTCAGTCATGTCCACTAATCATCAGGGAATTGAAAACTACCTGAGATACCACCTCACCCCTGTCAGAATGGCTATCACCAAAAAGAACATAAGTAACGAATGTTGCCAAGGCTATGAAAAAAAGGAAATTCTCCTACACTGTTGGTGGGAATGTAAATTCGTATAGCCACTATAGAAACCAGTATGGAGTTCCTCAAATAACTAAAAATAGGACAACCACATGACCCAGAAATCCCACTCCTGTGTATATATCTGAAAACAGCAAAGTACTAATTTGAAAAGATGCATGCACTCCAATTTTCATAGCAGCATTATTTACAATTGTAAAGATAGAGACACAATCTATGTTGTCCATCAACAGATAAATGGTTAAAGAAGTAGCGAAGCTCTATGTGTGAGCTGAGACACTTCAGTCCTGTTCAACTCTTTGCGACTGTATGGAATGTTTTCTAGCAGCCTCTTCTGTCCATGGGATTTTCCAGGCAAGAATACTGGAGTGGTTTCCCATGCCATATTCCAGGATATATATATATATGTGTGTGTGTGTGTGTGTGTGTGTGTGTGTGTGTGTGTGTATAATGGAATATTACTAAATAGTAGTAGTATAAAATAAATTACTATAATAGCATATAATATAGTAATATACTATAATGCTATACTACAATATATACTATTATATTATATAATGTAGTAGTATACTATAATAGTATATAATAGCAGCACATAATAAGAGCATATAATAAAATATTACTCAGGCATCAAAAAGAATTAAATGTTTCATTTGCAACAACATAGATGGACTAGGAAGGTATTATGCTAATTGAAATTTCATACAAAGGCAGATACTGTGTGACATCACTTATATGTGGAATCTTAGAAGTACAACATATTAGAAAATATAACAAAAGTGAAACAGGTTCACAGACATAGAGAACAAATTAATGGCTACCCTTTTTGGGGAGAGCCAATATAGGGTGGGGGGATAGGAAGTACAAACTTTTATGTATAAAATAAACTACAAGGATATATTGTGTAAAATAGTAAATACAGCCAGTATTTCATAATAACTATAAATGAAGTGTAACTTATAAAATTGTGAATCACTATATTGTATACCTTAAAATTACATAATAGTGTTCATCAACTATACTTAAAACCATAAAAAAAAGAGAAAGCAAAAAAATAAAATAAAATAAAAAATACTCATTTCAACTACATGATAATGGTAATCAACCAATCGGGGAATAATCATTTCAAATAGATTATATAAATATGTACAAAAATAAGATACAGCTTTGAGGATACATAAACTGTTCTTTTTAGAGATCCATTATGTATATGTCAACTTACATTCGGTATGTGTACTTAAAACAGAAATTACTTCTAATAGTTTTCTCTAATTTTTAATTTTGACAAAAATGTTGTTAATATTGATTACTATGTGTATACATTCTAAGTCACTTCAGTCGCGTCCAACTCTTTGTGACCCCATGTAGCAAAGTAGCCCTGCCAGGCTACTCTGTCCATGGGATTCTCCAGGCAAGAATACTAGAGTGGGTTGCTCATTGATTACTACTAAATACTAAACAATAAACATCATTCTGATTTCTCTCTAACATAGGCTTCTGATATGTATTGTTATCATGATCATCTTAAAGCAATAGAAATGAAGATCAGGTTACCAAATACCTGAATCTATACACATTGATAGCTTTGTTTGGATTTGTTTTCACTAATATGGTGAATTATCCTATACAATTTTTGAGAGCTTGTAGCATGCAATATTTTAAACTCAAAGGACATTATTATGATCTAATCTATACTAATTTCCTAAGTGTTCATTATAGGCCATGGTACTTCAGTTCACATCATTTTTTTAAATTAATTTATTTTAATTGGAAGCTAATTGCTTAATAATAAGGTAGTTTTTGCCATACTTTAACATGAATCAGCCATGGATATACATGTGTTCCCCTGTGTTCCCCATCTCGAACTCCCCTCTCACCTCCCTCCCCGTCACATCCCTCTGGGTTATCCCAATGCACTGGCTTTGAGTGCCCTGTTTCATGCATCGAACTTGTACTGGTAATTTATTTCACATATGGTAATATGCATGTTTCAATGCTAATCTCTCAAATCATCCCACCTTCAATTTCTCCCATAGAGTCCAAATGTCTGTTCTTTTTATCTCTGTCTCCCATATAGGTTCATCATTACCATCTTTCTAAATTCCATATATATGTGTTAATATACTGTATTGGTGATTTTTGTTCTGACTTACTTCACTCTGTATAATAGGCTCCATTTTCATCCACCTCATTAGAACTGCTTCAAATGTGTTCTTTTTACTAGCTGAGTGATATTGCATTGTGTATATGTATCATAGCTTTCTTATCCATTCATCTGCCAATGGACATCTAGGTTGCTTCCATGTTCAGGCTATCGTAAACAGCACTGTGATGAACATAGGGGTACACGTGTCTCTTTCAATTCTGGTTTCCTCGGTGTGTATGCCCAGCAGTGGGATTGCTGGGTAGTATGGCAATTCTATTTCCAGGTTTTAAGGAGTCTCCATAGTGGCTGTACTAGCTGGCATTCCCACCAACAGTGATAGAGGGTTCCCTTTTCTCAACACCCTCTCAAGGATTTATTGTTTATACACTTTTTGATAGCAGTCATTCTGACCGGTGTGAGATGGTAACCCATTGTGGGTTTGCATTTCTCTGATAATGAGTGATGTTGAGCATCTTCTCGTGTGCTTGTTAGCCATCTATATGTCTTCTTTGGAGAAATGTCTGTTTAGTTCTTTAGCATGTTTTTTGATTGGGTCATTTATTTTTCTGGAATTGAGCTGCAAGTGTTGCTTGTATATTTTTGAGATTAGTTCTTTGTCAGTTGCTTCATTTTGCTCTTATTTTCTCTCATTCTGAAGGCTGTCTTTTCACCTTGCTTATAGTTTCCTTAGTTGTAAAAGAAACACAACTTTTTTAAGTTTAATTAGGTCCCATTTATTTATTTTTGCTTTTATTTCCATTAATCTTGGGGGTGGGTCATAGAGGATCTTGCTGTGATTTATGGCAGAGAGTGTTTCGCCTATATTTTCCTCTAGGAGTTTTATAATTTCTAGTCTTGGATTTATACAGTGTTCTGCCCATGTTTTCCTCTAACAGTTTTAGTTTCTGGTCTTACATTTAGGTCTTTTGTCCATTTTGAATTTATTTTTCTGTATGGTGTTAGAAAGTGTTCTAATTTCATTCTTTTACAGGTGGTTGACAAGTTTTCCAAGTACCACTTGTTACAGAGATTATCTTTTCTCCATTGTATATTCTTGCCTCCTTTGTCAAAGATAAGGTGTCCATAGTCACATGGATTTATCTCTGAGCTTTATATTTTGTTCCATTGATCTATATTTCTGTCTTTGTGCCAGTATCATACTGTCTTAATTACTGTAGCTTTGTAGTATAATCTGAAATTAGGCAGATTGATTCCTCCAGTTCCATTCTTCTTTCTCAAGATTTTTATGGCTATTCAAAGTTTTTTTTTTAATATTTCCATACTAATGTATAGAACAGTATTTTGGACTCTATGGGAGAGGACGAAGGTGGGAAGATATAGGAGAACGGCATTGAAACATGTAAACTATCATATGTGAAATGAATCACTAACCCAGGTTTGATACATGATACAGGGTGATCAGGACTGGTTCACCAGGATGACCCAGAGGGATGGAATAGGGAGGATGGTGGGAAGGGGATTATGGAAGGGGAACACATGTATACTCATGGTGGATTCATGTCAATGTATGGCAAAACCAACAAAATAATGTAAAGAAAAAAGTATTTTCAAATTTGTTACAATATAAAAATAAAATTAAAAAATTATAAAAAATAAATTAAAATCTTTGTTAAAAATTAAGTAAATAAAATAAAAAAAACAACAAAAACAAAAATAAACTATTTGCTCTAGTTCTGTGAAAAATACTGTTGGTAACTTTATAGAGATTGCATCAAATCTGTAGATTGCTTTGGGTAGTATAACAATTTTCACTATATTGATTCTTCTGATCTATGAAAATGGTATATTTCTCCATCTATTTCAGTCATCTTTGATTTCTTATTATTTTCAGGTTGGCTGATATGTTCAAGTATATTTTGC
>ML661219.1:253070-265027 GCA_007570785.1 Antilocapra americana
TATAGTTACGTATTTAAAACAATGCATGCAGTTTTGTTTTTTATCTTTCTACTTGTGTGAAACTCAGTTTAATATTATATGAGAAAGAAAATCCTTGAAAATTTATAATCATTAACTCAATAATACACATATCACAAATAGTATAATCTATTAGAGTGAAAAGTTTTCAGTTATATTTCTTTAATAATGTGAAGAAATTACACTACTACTACTATCACACACTACCAATAATATAGTGAAATTAATAATGTAATTACAATCTCTTTGCTCTTTTTCAAATAAAGCAGTGATTATTTTCCATTTTTTTAAGATTTGGTTTAATGTTTTTGATAAACATAAATTTTAAAACATCATTTTATATAGCAGGGTTTAGACTAAGTATGTGCTCAAAGGAATGGGCTATGTGATAAACATGGCCAAGAAATGATTAAGTTCTGTCCTTCCCTCTAGTCTCTTGACACCTCTGGCCAGTCTTTTGAGAATTGCCCACTCTGTGAGTGACATTTAATATGGAGGGAACCTTTTACTCAATATGACTCCCCTAAAATTATACAAGTATAAAAAATAGGAAAGAACTCTAAGAACTAAAACTTGTTCATAAAGTCATGCTTAAACTTTTAAAAATAATTATCTTGCTTGTTTGTTTGAAGCAGAGGGTGTGATATGCAGTGAGAGGCTCTCCATCAAAGATTTGGTTATGTTTATTTTTGCTTGAAATATCTGCAGGAAATACATAAATCTCCTTCCTTGACTAGTCTTCAGTTCAGTTCAGTCGCACAGTCATGTCTGACTCTTTGCGACCCCATGAACCGCAGCACACCAACTCCTGGAGTCCACCCAAACTCATGTCCATTGAGTCGGTGATGCCATCCATCCATCTCATCCTCTGTCATCCCCTTCTCCTCCTGCCCTCAATCTTTCCCAGAGTCTTTTCAAATGAGTCAGCTCTTCACATCAGGTGGCCAAAGTATTGCAGGTTCAGCTTCAACGTCAGCCCTTCCAATGAACACCCAGAATTGATCTCCTTTAGGATGGACTGGTTGGATCTCCTTGCAGTCCAAGGGACTCTCAAGTGTCTTCTCCAACACCACAGTTCAAAAGCATCAATTTCTCGGTGCTCAGCTTTCTTTATAGTCCAACTCTCACATCCATACATGGCCACTTGAAAAACCATAGCCTTAACTAGGCAGGCCTTTGTTGACAAAGTAATGTCTCTGCTTTTTAATATGCTATCTATGTTGGTCATAACTTTAATTCCAAGGAGTAAGGGTCTTTTAATTTCATGGCTACAATCAACATTTGCAGCGATGTGATCTGCATCATATGCAGAGCTAGTCCTACCTACTTTTAAACAGACTAACATAAAAAAACTGGCCTATAGATTGGAAGAATCTCTGATATATACTGACTCAGAATAACACAGTGACCTTCAGGATCTGCTGTGCTTGTAAGTACTGGACTAGCTTTTAGTTTCCCACAGTTCTAAGATTTTTAACTGTTGTACGTGTAGAGCTTAATGCCGTCTTCCTTTGGTCTCTGTAGTGTTCTACTTGATATAAAGATGCATAAAAATATCTTTAGTTATTTTTGTTTGTTTGTTTTCTTTTTCATGTATAGCATTCTATGACCTTTTGTATTATCAAGAAAAACTAAATTTCCAGGGAGATAACAGTAGTAATTGAAAAGGGGCAGGTTTTTTTTTTTCCTGTTTCTTTTGCTTGCAATGTTACCAAAATTTAGGAAACCTAGTGGAAGAAGTCAAGACTTTAGTCGTTAGATTAATTCTACTTCTGAAAGCACAATATTCCCTGGTGGAATTTCCCAATAGAAAAAATATATTTTGTGTCATTTAATCATTTTGTAACTTTATTTTCAAATAAGTTAAAATTTAACAGAAGTGTTACAAAAATTCCAATTTAACCTTGGCTGTGATACCACATTTATAAGTACTTTCTTTCATTTGCTTTGTTGTTCCCGTTCTATTCAGACACATTATTTTTAGAAACTTTCAAAACTTAGTTGTAGATATGATATTACTTTACCTCTAATATTTATTTTCCAACAACAGGAATTTGTCTTACATCAGTACAATTATCAGGACCAGGGTATTTTTCAAACTTCAAAAACTGTTCCAATTATGTGCTTTATAATAAAAAATCATCACGATGCAGAATCAGGTCTATTGTACTTAAATGTAATGTCTACTTACTCTCCTTTAATCTGGAATATTAATAATCCCTCAATCTTTTCTTATGCAGGGATATAGTGAAAGAGTCTAGCTTTGATATGTTTGAAGATTACAGACTGCTTATTTGTGTATTCTTTACATTTGCATTTGATATGTTCTTGTGATTAGATTCAGCTTCTACATTTTTAGCAGGAATACTAGAGAAATTATGAGTTCTGTTCAGTTCATGTCAGGAATTACACAAATTTTGTTTGTCTTAATATTTGTGATATTAAATCTGACTGCTTAGTTAAGGCATTGTCTGTCATGTCTTATTACTGTAAAATTATACATATACAATTTATTGCTACAGGAAACTCTCTAGGATTACACACCCTTTACAAATATTTGTTTATATAATATCGAATAAGCATTGTATTTTGATTTTTTATTCCAAAGAGATCTAAATAAATCATCTGATTAAAAGTCTTGTTGAGAAGACGGTGGAGTATAAAGATATGAGTTCACATCTTGTTACATAAAACAAAAAAAAAAGTCACAACTAAGTCATAACAGTCATTGACAAAACATGTTAAAATCTACCAAAAAGATATGTAACATTCAAACACAAGGAAGAAGCCAAAATGAGATAGTAGGAGGGGCACAATTATGATAAACTCAAATCCCATGCACACTGGGCAGGTGGTCAACACACTGGAAAATAATTATAGCACAGAAATTCTTTCAAAGACAGCTTTTTATTCTGGCGATATGGCAATGAGGAAGGAGCCCCCAAATAGTCTGGTTTTGAAGAGCAACAAGATATGATTGCAAGAATTCTACAGAACTGAGGGAAACAGAAACTCCTCTCTTGGAGGTGCACCAAGACTCAGGGGTAAAAAGCAGTGAACTCATAAGACACTGAGCCAGACATACATGCGAGCATTGTAGGGTCTCCTGCAGAGAGATAAACCCCAAGGAGTAACATGCTGAGATACACAGAAATCAAACTGACAAAAGTAAAACACTAAAATAAAAATATTGAAGAAAACAGAGGAAAAATCACATATAACATACAAGGGAATTCCCATAAGGTTATAATCTGATTTCTCACCAGAAACTCTGTAGGCCAGAAAGGAATAGTGTAATAAATTTAAAGTAATGAAAAGGAAGAACCTACAACCAAGAATACTCTACCCAGAAAGATTTTCATTCAGATGTGATGGAGAAAACAAGAGCTTTACAGACAAGCGAAAGCTAAGAAAATTCAGCACCATGAGACCAGCTTTGTAACAAATGCCAAAGAAAATTCTCTGGGTGGAAAAGAAAAGGCCACAACTAGAAACAAGAAATTTACAAATGGCAAAGCTCACTAGCAAGGGCAAACATAAAGTAAAGATAGAAAATCATTCACACACAAATATACCAAAACCAGAAATTGTGAAAAGAGGAGAGCACAAATGCAGGATATCGAAAATGCATTTGAAATTAAAAGACTAGTAACTTAAAACAGTCTTGTTTATATATAGATGCCACATCAAAACCTCATGATAACTGCAAACTAAAAATCTATTATAGATACACAGAAAAAAAGAAAAAGAAATCTAAACTAAAATTAGTCATCAAATCACAGGAGAAGATAACAGAAGAGGGAGGGGAAAATAAAACCTACAAAAACAAACCCCAAATAAGTAACAAAATGGAAATGAGAATATACATATAGCTAGGTATCTTAAATTTGATATTAACGTTCCATAAACATATTTGATAGGACATGCTAATATAGATTGACATTTTTGCCTTTTAACACACTTTTGAGGATCCAAAAATCCATTTCACACATCACTTTAAAACTCAATTCTCCAAATAACTGAGTGCAAATTTAAACTTGATAAAATTTGAATGATCTTAAAATTGGTTAGTATGGATATTTAACAGTGGGACTAGAGAATACTGTCTTTTTCAAACACATGCTATCACTAAGCTTTCTCTTCCTCTCCAAAATTCACATAGTCTGTGTAATATTTCCAAACATTTGACCCACAACTTTGCTCACCTAAATACATCCTATGTATAAGGAGTTGAAGATATTTACAATAAGGCAGCATATGAAATGATTCAGTATCAATCAATCAGGAAAATTCTGTTCAGTAAGAATGAACGATATACATATATCTGACTTCAGAAATCAGAATTAAATTGTAAGGGCATTGAAATGCACTCGTGGTTTTTAACTTTTATAAGATATGGAGTTCTTGGAATTGTAATGGAGCAATAGAATTAAGTAATTTGATGTTGCATTTAAAGTACATTTAAAGCTCTTATGCGTTGGATGGTACTAATAACTTAAGGGCTAATATATTTATTTTTATTCATCCCACATCTTTCAAAAACAGATATGAAGCAGCTTACAATAAAATATTTAAATTAAATTAAATGACATATTTTGTATTAACTTGTCAATTTCTTGATTTTAACACAGTAAGAATTAAGTTTAGTAGAAAATGTTATATTAATAACAGTTTTAAAAAATACTATTATGGCCATAATATTTATAATTCTGTAAAATGTATTAAGAAAATGTAAAATTATAATGCTAACTTATTAATAAACTTAAAATGAAGTAGTTGTTTCTTTAATGCTAATTTTCTTTTAAAGTTAATTTTCATTTTATTATTTTATTTATATTATTTTAATATAAATTTATTTATTTCAATTGGAGGTGAATTACTTTATAATATTGTAATGGTTTTGTCATACATTGACATGAATCCACCACGGGTGTACATGTATTCCCTATCCTGAACCCCCCTCCTACCTCCCTCCCTATCTCATCCCTCTGGGTCATCCCAGTGCACCAGCCCCGACCATCCTTTATCATGCACAAACCTGGACTGGTGATTCATTTCACATATGATAATATACGTGTTTCAATGCCATTCTCTCAAACCATCCCACTCTCGCCCTCTCCCACAGAGTCCAAAAGACTGTTCTATACACATGTGTCTCTTTTGCTGTCTCACATGCAGGATGATCATTACCATCTTTCTAAATTCCATATATATGCATTAGTATTCTGTACTGGTGTTTTTTTTTTTTTTCTGGCTTACTTCACTCTGTATAATAGACTCCAGTTTCATCCACTTCATGAGAAGTGATGCAAATGTTTTCTTTTTAATGGCTGAGTAATATTGTACCACAGCTTTTTTACAATTCCTCTGCTGATGGACATCTAGGTTGCTTCCATGTCCTGGCTATTATAAACTTCTGTGATGAATATTGGGGTACACGGGTCTCTTTCAATTCTGGTTTCCTCTGTGTGTATGCCCAGCAGTGGAATTGCTGGGTCAGAAGGCAGTTCTATTCCCATTTTTTAAAGGAATCTCCATACTGTTCTCCATAGTGGCTGTACTAGTTTGCATTCCCACCAACAGTGTAAGAGGGTTCCCTTTTCTCCACACCCTCTCCAGCATTTATTGTTTGTAGACTTTTGGATAGCAGCCATTCTGACTGGTGTGAAATGGTACTTCATTGCGGTTTGGATTTGCATTTCACTGATAATGAGTGATATTGAGCAGCTTTTTATGTGTTTGTAGCCATCTATATGTCTTCTTTGGAGAAATGTATGTTTAGTTATTTGGCCCATTTTTTGATTGGGTCATTTATTTTCCTGGAATTGAGCTGCAGGTGTTGCTTGTAGATTTTGGAGATTAATTATTTGTCAGTTGCTTTGTTTGCTATTATATTCTCCAATTTTGAAGGCTGTCTTTTTGCCTCGATTATAGTTTTCTTTGTTGTGCAGAAGCTTTTAATTTTAATTAGCTCCCATTTATTTATTTTTGCTTTTATTTCCATTACACTGGGAGGTGGGTCATAGAGGATCCTGCTGTGTTTTATGTTGGAGAGTGTTTTGCCTATGTTATCCTCTAGGAGTTTTATAGTATCTGGTCTTACGTTTAGATTTTTAATCCATTTTGAGTTTATTTTTGTGTATGGTGTTAGAAAGTGTTCTAGCTTCATTATTTTACAAATGATTGACCAGTTTTCCCAGCACCACTTGTTAAAGAGATTGTCTTTTCTCCATCATATATTCTTGCCTCCTTTGTCAAATATAAGGTGTCCATAGGTGAGTGGATTTATCTCTGAGCTTTCTATTTTCTTCCATTGATCTATATCTCTGTCTTTGTGCCAGTATCACCCTGTATTGATGACTGTGACTTTGTAGTAGAGCCTGGAGTCAGGCAGGTTGATTCCTCCAGTTCCCTACTTCTTTCTCAAGATTGCTTTGGCTATTCAAGGTTTTTTATATTTCCATACAAACTGTGAAATCATTTGTTCTAGTTTTGTGAAAAATACTGTTGGTAGCTTGATAAGGATTGCATTGAATCTATAGATTGCTTTGGGTAGTATACTCATTTTCACTATGTTGATTCTTCCAATCCATAGACATGATATATTTCCCCATCTATTTGTGTCCTCTTTGATTTCTTTCATCAGTGCTTCAGAGTTTTCTATATAAAGGTCTTTAGTTTCTTTAGGTAGATATATTCCTAAGTATTTTATTCTTTTAGTTGCAATGGTGAATGGAATTATTCCCTTAATTTCTCTTTCTGTTTTGTCATTATTAGTGTATGGGAATGCAAAGGATTTCTGTGTGTTGATTTTATACCTTGCAGCTTTACTATATTCATTGATTAGTTCTACTAATTTTCTGGTGGAGTCTTTAGGGTTTTCTATGTAGAGGATCATGTCGTCTGCAAACAATGAGAGTTTTACTTCTTCTTTTCCAATCTAGACTCCTTTTATTTCTTGTTCTGCTCTGATTGCTTTGGCCAAAACTATGTTGAATAGTAGTGGTGAGAGTGGGCACCCATGTCTTGTTCCTAGGGGAAGTGCTTTCAGATTTTCACCATTGAGGATAATGTTTGCTGTGGGTTTGTCATATATAGCTTTTATTATGTTGAGGTATGTTCCTTCTATTCCTGCTTTCTGGAGGGTTTTTATCATAAATGGATGTTGAATCTTTTCAAAGGCTTTCTCTGCATCTATTGAGATAATCATATGCTTTTTATGTTTCAATTTTTTAAGGTGGTGCATTGCGTTGATTGATTTGCAGATATTGAAGGATCCTTGCATCCCTAGGATAACGCGCACTTGGTCATGATGTATGATCTTTTTTAATGTGTTGTTGGATTCTCTTTGCTAGAATTTTCTTAAGGATTTTTGCATCTATGTTCATCAGTCATATCGGCCTGTAGTTTTCTTTTTTCATGGCATCTTTGTCAGGTGTTGACATTAGGCTGATGGTGACCTCATAGAAGTTTGGAAGTTAACTTTTCACAATAATTTTCTTGACAAGTTTGAGTAGGAAAGGAGTTTGCTCTTCTCTAATTTTTGGTAGAATTCAGGTGTGAAGCCTTCTGGTCCTGGGAATTTGTTGAGAGATTTCTGATTACAGTTTTGAGTCCCATGCTTGTGATGGGTCTGTTAAGATTTTCTATTTCTTCCTGGTTCAGTTTTGGAAAGTGGTACTTTTCTAAGCATTTGTTCATTTCTTCCAAGTTGTCCATTTTATTGGCATATAGTTGCTGATAGTAGTCTCTTATGATGCTTTGTATTTCTGTGTTGTCTGTTCTGATCTCTCCATTTTCATTTCTAATTTTGTTGATTTGATTTTTCTCCCTTTATTTCTTGATTAGTCTAGCTACTGGTTTATCAATTTTATTCATCTTCTCAATGAACCAGCTTTTGGCTTTGTTGATTTTTGCTGTAGGTTCTCTTGTTTCTTTTTCATTTATTTCTGCCCTAATTTTTGAGATTTCTTTCCTTCTACTAACTCTGGGGTATTTCATTTCTTCCTTTTCTAGTTGCTTTGGTGTAGAGTGAGTTTATTTATTTAACTTTTTTCTTGTTTTTTTGAGGTAAGCCTGTATTGCTATGAACATTCCCCTTAACACTGCTTTACGGTGTCCCATAGGTTTTGGGTTTTTGTATTTTCATTTTCATTCGTTTCTATGCATATATTTATTTCTTTTTTTATTTCTTCTGTGATTTGTTGGTTATTCAGCAGTGTGTTGTTCAGCCTATATATGTTGGAATTTTTAATAGCTTTTCTTCTGTAATTGACATCTAATCTTACTGCACTGTGGTCAGAAAAGATGCATGGAATGATTTCAATTTTTTTGAATTTATCAAGGCTATATTTATGGCACAGGATGTGGTCTATCCTGAAGAAGGTTCCATGTGCACTTGAGAAAAAGATGAAAATCATTTTTTGTGAGTCAAATATCCTATAGATACTAATTAGGTGCAACTGGTCTATTGTATCATTTAAAGTTTGTGTTTCCTTGTTAGTTTTCTGTTTAGTTGATCTATCCATAGGTGTGAGTGGGGTATTAAAGTCTCCCACTATTATTGTGTTATTGTTAATTTCCTCTCTCATACTATTTACCATTTGCCTTACATATTGTGGTGCTCCTATTTTGGGTGCATATATATTTATAATTGTTATATCTTTTTCTTGGACTGATATTTTAATCATTATGTAGTGTACATCTTTGTCTCTTTTCACAGCCTTTATTTTAAAGTCTATTTTATCTGATATGAGTATTGCTACTCCTGCTTTTTTTGGTCTCTTTATGCATGGAATACATTTTTCCAGCCCTTCACTTTCAGTTGTATGTGTCCCTTGTTTTGAGGTGGGTCTCTTGTAGACAACATGTATAGGGGTCTTGTTTTTGTATCCATTCAGCCAGTCTCTGTCTTTTGGTTGGGGCATTCAACCCATTTACATTTAAGGTAATTATTTATAAATATGATCCCATTGCCATTTATTTTATTGTTTTGGGTTCGAGTTAATATACATTTTCTGTTTTTTTATTGGTTTTGCCATACAATGACATGATATCGCCATGGGGGTACATATGTTCCCCTTCCAGAACCCCCCCTCCCGACTCCTTCCCCCCAGGAAATCTCAGTGCAGCAGCCTCGAGCAACAATCCTGGGCTGGCGATTGATTTCACATATGATACTTAACATGTTTCAATGCCATTCTCCCAAATCATCCCATCCCTGCCCTCATCCACAGAGTCCACGAGTCTGTTCTATATGTCTGCGTTCCTTTTGCTGTCTCGCATGCTGGGTTCTCGTTACCATTTTTCTAAATTCCATATATATGCATTAGTATACTGTATTGTTGTTTTTTCTTCTGGCTTACTTCACTCTGGATAATAGGCTCCAGTTCCGTCCACCTGAGTAGAACTGATTCAAATGAATTTTTTTTTAATGCTGAGTAATATTCCATTGTGTATATGTACCACAGCTTTCTTATCCATTCGTCAGTTGATGGGCATCTAGGTTGCTTCCATGTCCTGGCTATTGTAAACAATGCAGCGATGAACATTGGGGTACACGTGGCTCTTTCAATTCTGGTTTCCTTGGTGTGTATGCCCAGCAGTGGGGTTGCTGGGTCATATGGCAGGTCTATTTGCAGTTTTTTAAGGAATCTCCACACTGTTTTCCATAGTGGCTGTACTAGTTTGCATTCCCACCAACAGTGTAAGAGAGTTCCCTTTTCTCCACATCCTCTCCAGCATTTATTGCTTGTAGATTTTTGGATTACAGCCATTCTGACTGGTGCAAAGTGGTACCTCATTCCGGTTTTGATTTGCATTTCTCTGATAATGAGTGATGTTGAGCATCTTTTCATGTGCTTGTTAGCCATTTTTATGCCTTCTTTGGAGAAATGTCTGTTGAGTTCTTCGGCCCACTTTTTGATTGGGTCGTTTATTTTTCTAGAATGGAGCTGCAGGAGTTGCTTCTATATTTTTGAGATTAAGTGTTTGTCTGTTGCTTCATTGGCTATTATTTTCACCCATTCTAAAGGCTGTCTTTTCACCTTGCTTATAGTTTCCTTTGCTGTGCAGAAGCTTTTAATTTTAATTAGGTCCCATTTGTTTATTCGTGCTTTTATTTCCAATATTCTGAGAGGTGGGTCATAGAGGATCCTGCTTTAGTTTCTGTCAGAGAGGGTTTCGCTTATGTTATCCTCTAGGAGCTTTATAGTTTTTGGTCTTATGCTTAGATCTTTGATCCATTTTGAGTTAATCTTTGTGTATTGTGTTAGAAAGTGTTCTAGTTTCATTCTTTTACAAGTGGCTGTCCAGTTTTCCCAGCACCAATTGTTAAAGAGGTTGTCTTTTCTCCATCATATATTCTTGCCATCTTTGTCAAAGATAAGGTGTCCATAGGTGCGTGGATTTATCTCTGGGCTTTCTATTTTGTTCCATTGATCTATATTTCTGTCTTTGTGCCAGTACCATACTGTCTTAATGACTGTGGATTTGTAGTATAGCCTAAAGACAGGTAGGTTGATTCCTCCAGTTCCATTCTTCTTTCTCAAGATTGCTTTGGCTATACGAGGTTTTTTGTATTTCCATACAAATTGTGAAATTATTTGTTCTAATTCTCTGAAAAAGACCGCTGGTAGCTTGATAGAAATTGCATTGAATCTATAGATTGCTTTCGGAAGTATACTCATTTTCATTATATTGATTCTTCCAATCCACGAACACGACACATTTCTACATCTATTTTTGTCCTTTGTGATTTCTTTCATCAGTGTTTTATAGTTTTCTATATACAAGTCTTTTGTTTCTTTAGGTAGAAATACTCCTAAGTATTTTATTCTTTTTGTTTCGATGGTGAATGGAATTGTTTCCTTAATTTCTCTTTCTGTTTTCTTATTGTTAGTGTATAGGAATGCCAGGGATTTCTGTGTGTTGATTTTCTATCGTGAAACTTTACTGTATTCACTGATTAGCTCTAGTAATTTTCTGGTAGAGTCTTTAGGGTTTTCAATGTAGAGGATCATGTCATCTGCAAACAGAGAGAGTTTTACTTCTTCTTTTCCAATCTGTATTCCTTTAATTTCTTTATCTGCTCTGATTGCTGTGGCCAAGACTTCCAAAACTATGTTGAATAGTAGTGGTGAGTGTGGGCACACTTGTCTTGTTCCTGACTTCAGGGGAAATGCTTTCAGTTTTTCACCATTGAGGATAATGTTTGCTGTGGGTTTGTCATATATAGCTTTTATTATGTTGAGGTATGTTCCTTCTATTCCTGCTATTTGGAGGGTTTTTATCATAATTGGATGTTGAATTTTGTCAAAGGCTTTCTCTGCATCTATTGAGATAATCATGTGGCTTTTATTTTTCAATTTGATAATGTGGTGTATTACATTGATTATTTTGCAAATATTAAAGAATCCTTGCATCCCTGGGATAAAGCCTACTTGATCATGATGTATGATCTTTTTGATGTGTTGTTGGATTCTATTTGCTAGAATTTTGTTAAGGATTTTTGTATCTATGTTTATCAGTGATACTGGCCTGTAGTTTTCTCTTCTTGTGGCATCTTTGTCGGGTTTTTGAATTAGGGTGATGGTGACCTCATAGAATGAGTTTGGAAGTTTACCTTCCTCTGCAATTTTCTGGAAGAGTTTGAGTAGAGTAGGTGTTAGCTCTTCTCTAAACTTTTGGTAGAATTGAGCTGTGAAGCAATCTGGTCCTGGGCTTTTGTTTTTTGGAAGATTTCTGATTACGGTTTCAATTTCCGTGCTTGTGATGGGTCTATTAATATTATCTATCTCTTCCTGGTTTAGTCTTGGAAAGTTGTACTTTTCTAGGAATTTGTCCATTTCATCCAGGTTGTCCAGTTTATTTGCATATAGTTGCTGATAATAGTCTCTTATGATCCTTTGTATTTCTGTGTTTTCTGTTGTGATCTCTCC
>ML661219.1:265427-288254 GCA_007570785.1 Antilocapra americana
ACATCCTATCTCTTTGTCTTTTGTTTGGTCTGGAGGACTTTTATCCTGTTCCTTTACCTGCTGGGTATTTCTCTGCCTTTTTATCTTGTTTATCTTGCTGTGTTGTCCCTTCATTGTGGGGGTTCCTCACTGTGGGTGAGGTTGGATGTGTGGTTTGTCAAATTTTCCTGGATGGGAAAGCTTGTGTGGTGTTCTGGTGGGTTGATCTGGGTTTCCTCACTCTAAGGAGCAATCAAGTGTCCAGTAAAGAGTTTTGAGATGTCGGTGGGCTTGGTGTGACCTTGGGCAACCCGTGTATTGAAGCTCCAGGCTATGTTCCTGTGTTGCTGGAGAACTTGCTTGGTATATCTTACTCTGGAGCTTGTTGGCCCTTGGGGTTTGCTTGGTTTTAGTTTAGATACGGAGGAGTTTGATGAGCCTCTATTGATTAATTAACTCCTGGATCCAGGAGTTCTCTGGAATTCTCAGGATCTGGGCCTAGTCTCCTGTCTTCCAGTAGCCTCAGGACTCCTTCATCTATGCAATAATGATGGTAGAATGTCTAGTTTAATGATGATAAGTTTCTCCACAGTGAGGGACACTCAGACAGGTACACAGAGTTACATGGCCTGGACCAGAAGGAGAATAGAAGAATCAGATGGTGGGACAGTGAAGTGGCCTGTGATTACTTCCCTGTGTGCTCTCCACAGCCTGGATCCCTCAAAGACGTTCACCGAATTATAGCAAGAGGAAAAGAGGGAGTATGGAGACAGAAGTGACCAGAGAGAGAAAAGAGAGAGTCAGATGGACAGAGACAGATCCAGCCAGTGGTCAGTTATCTCGGTGTTCTTCACCACTCGTAACACTCAAACAGATTCCCAGAGTTGGGTAGAGAAGATAAACTGGGTGGGTGGGGGGAATGAAGGAAGTAACTTGTTGGGAAAGAGGGAAAAAAAAGGAGAATCAAGAATGGGGAGAGAGCAGTCAAGGCAGTGATCTCACTCCCAAGTAACAGTGGGTACTGAAGCTTGGATTCTTAAAGATACAAAGTTGATACCAAATATTAATAAGCAAAGATTAAAAATCTAGAGTAAAGATTGGATTCTCAAAAGTTGATTTACAAAAAGAAAGAAAGAAAGAAAAATAATGAATAAGATAAGAAATAATATGACAACAACAAAAAATTCAATTAAAAATAAAAAAGGGAAAAAGAGGAGATATAAAATGAAAGAAATAAAATGGAAAATAAAATAAGGGAGAGAGAGGTGATTAAAAAAAAGGAAAATAAAAATAACGAGAAAAAAATAACGAGATTATAGGGGACTAAAAAATAGTATACAAAAAGTTTTTTAAAAAAATTAAAAGATGATCCCAGTAAAATTATATTTAGGGCTTTCTCTGGTACTGTTGTCTACATTGAGGGGCCATTTCATTTCCGAGTAGTTCCTTGGTCCAGCTTGTACTTCTCACGGCCTATAGACTCCTTTCTATGCAGTCTGCGCCACCTGCAGGGATTTAATCTGTTGCTCCTGTCTGCTGCAAAGGGGTTCCCTCTTATTTAAGCGTCTTCTGTTTGCTGGTCTCTTCAGTGTCTATTCAGCGCTCTGGGGTTTGCCCCGCTCCCGGCGAGTGTGCTTTCCCCGCTCCCTCTGCTCAGGCTCTTGGTCGCCTGCCCGGTGCAGTTGGGAGCTGCGGCTTCTCCCCTCCCCTGGCCCAGCCACTCGATTTCCTTGGCATGCAGCTGGGCGCACCTTCTCAGGTGTGCGCAGTGCCGATCTCTGGCGGTGACTGTCCAGAATCCCCAGAGGTTTTGGCTAGCACCCAGTTCTGCCGCCGTTTGGGAGCAGAAGCCTCACCAGGGCCACTCTCCGGGGGGACTGGGCCGTTCCGAAGCACACAGCTGCCCAACTCCACCCAACTGTCTTGCGCAGCAGACCGAGTCCTCGCTGCCCTTTGTTCTGTGTGTGAGCCTGGCGGGGGTCTTCCTTGGGAAGGCTACCCAGCAGTCTATCTCCGGTTAGCACCCTCGGTTACGTGCCCCAGCATTCAGTCTCAGTCCTCTCCCTAAGCCCCTCCCTGAGAAGTCCGCGCCGGCTAGTGGGGGATGGGGTGCCCGGGCTGCCGCTCCGCTGGGAGTTACAGTTAGAGACGCAATCTGGGGGGCTTAATTATTTATCTATTTTTACTCCTGTTTACGTTGCCCTCCGAGATCCACCATAGATCCACTGGGGAGAATGTTTCCTGGTGTTCGGAAACATTTCAGACTCCCTTTTCTGAAAGGGAGGGATCTCGGTCCCTAACTCTTTGCCTTTCCTTTTACTTTTTTTTTTTTTGTCCTACCTTCTTTCGTTGGCAACGGGCTGCCTTTCCATATGCCTGATGTCCTCTGCCAGCATTCGGATATTGTTTTATGGAGTTTGCTCGGTTTTTAAATGTTCTTTTGGTGTATTTATTGGGGAGAGAGTGGACTCCCCATCCTATTGCTCCGCCATCTTAGTTCCCTCCTCTATATACCTTTTCTGTGTTTCCTGTATACAGAAGATCCTTTAGCATTTGTTGGAGAACTGGCTTGCTGGTACTGAATTTTATCAGCTTTTGCTTGTCTGTAAAGCTTTTAATTTCTCCTTCATATTTGAATGAGATCCTTGCTGGGTACAGTAATCTGGGCTGTAGATTATTTCCTTTCATCACTTTAAAGTATGTCCTGCCATTCCCTTCTGGTCTGAAGAGTTCCTATTGAAAGATCAGCTGTTATCCTTATAGGAATCCCCTTGTGTGTTATTTGTTGTTTTTCCCTTGCTGCTTTTAATACTTGTTCTTTGTGTTTGGTCTTTGTTAATTTGATTAATATATGTCTTGTGGTGTTTTGCCTTGGGTTATCCTGTTTGGGATTCTGGGTTTCTTGGAATTGTGTGACTATTTCCTTCTTCATTTTAGGAAAGTTTTCAACTATTATCTCCTCAAGTATTTTCTCATGGCCTTTCTTTTTTGTCTTCTCCTTCTGGGACTCCTATGATTTGAATGTTGGGATGTTTAACATTGTCCCAGAGGTCTCTGAGGTTGTCCTCATTTCTTTCTTTTTTATTTTCTCTTCTTTGTTTCATTTATTTCTACCATTCTACTTCACGTAACCTATCTTCTGCCTCCATTATTTTACTGTTGGGTCCCTCCAGAGTGTTTTTTTTATCTCATTTATTGCATTATTCCAGAGAAGGCAATGGCACCCCACTCCAATACTCTTGCCTGGAAAATCCCATAGACGGAGGAGCATGGTAGGCTGCAGTGCATGGGTCACTAAGAGTTGGACACAACTGAGTAACTTCACTTTCACTTTTCATTCTCATGCATTGGAGAAGGAAATGGCAACCCACTCCAGTGTTCTTGCCCGGAGAATCCCAGGCACGGTGGAGCCTGGTGGGCTGCCGTCTATGGGGTCACACAGAGTTGGACACAACTAAAGTGACTTAGCTTATTGCATTATTCATTATATATTGATTCTTTTTTTTTATTTCTTCTAGGTGCTTGTTAAATATTTCTTGCATCTTCTTGATCCTTGTCTCCAGGCTATTTGTCTGTAACTCCATTTTATTTTCAAAATTTTAGATCATTTTCACTATCATTATTCGAATTATTTAGCAAGTAGATTCCCTATCTCTTTCTTTATTGTTTGGTTTGGTGGGCATTTATCCTGTTTCTTTACCTGCTGGGTATTTCTCTGCCTTTTCATCTTGTTTATACTGCTGTGTTTGCAATGGCCTTTCTGTATTCTGGCAGTTTATGGTTCCTCTTTATTGTGGAGGTTCCTTGCAGTAGGTGGTGTTGGATGGGTGGCTCGTCAAGGTCTCCTGGTTAGGGAAGCTTGTGTCGGTGTTCTGGTGGGTGGAGCTGGATTTCTCCTCTCTGGAGTGCAATGGAATGGATGTCCAGTAATGAGTTTTGAGATATCACTGGGTTTGTTGTGACTTTGGGAAGCCTGTATATTGAAGTTCAGGGCTATGTTCCTGTGTTGCTGGAGAATTTGCATTGTATGTTTTTCTCTGGAACTTGTTGGCCCTTGGGTGGTGCTTGGTTTCAGTGTAGGTATGAAGGCGTTTGATGAGGTCCTATCAATTAATGTTCTCTGTAGTCAGGAGTTCTCTGGTATTCTCAGGATTTGGACATTAGCCTCCTGCCTCTGGTTTTCAGTCTTATTCTTACAGTAGCCTCAAGACTTCTCCATATATACAGTACTGATGATAAAACATCTAGATCAATGATGAAACGTTTCTCCACAGTGCAGGACACCCAGAGAGGTACACAGAGTTACTTGGAGAAGAGAAGAATGAGGAGGGAGATAGAGGTGACCATGAGGAGAAGAGGGTAATCAAAAGAGGAGACAGAAAGCTAGCCAATAATACCTGCCCTATGTGCTCTCCACAGTCTGGATCCCTCAGAGATGTTCATGGAGTTACACAGAGAAGAGAAAAGGGAGGAAGGAGACAGAAGTGGCCAGGAAGACAAAAGGGGGAATCAAAAGGACAGAGACAGATCCAGCCAGAAATCAGTTCCCTTAGTGTTCTCCACAGCCAGGAACACACAAAGGGATTCAGAATTGGGTAGAGAAAAGAAAGGGGAGGGAGGAGATAGAGGTGACCTGGTGGAGAAATAGGAGAGTCCAAAGGGGGAGAGAGAAATCCAGCCATTAATCTCCTTCCCAAGTAAAAATGGGTACAGAAGATTGGGTTCTTAAAAGTACAAAATTGACAACAAATACCAAATAGCAAAGATTAAAAGTCTAGAGAAGGGGTTAGATTCTCAGAAACACAGTATTAAAGAAAAAACAAAGTCACAAAAATTATAAAAATATATAGATATATATTAAATTTACTTTAAAAATAGGGTTTTTTTTTGCAAATTAATTGTAGGTTGTAAAAATGAAAATTAAAGTAGTAATAGAGGACTTAAAAACAATAAAAATAAAAATTGATAATGTAAAAAAAAAATCTATGATTTTCTCTGGTGTTGCTGTGGACAGTGTGGGATCAGTTCATTTTCAGATAGTTCCTTGATCCCGCTTATACTTCTCAAAATCTATTGGCCCCTTCCTATGTAGTTGGTGCCTACTGCAGGGTTATTCTATTGCACCTGTCATTTTCAAAGCAGTTCCCTCTGTTTATTTTAGCTTCTCCTGTTATCTTGCCTCTTCAGTGTCTAATTTTCACCCTAACACAAGCAGGCAGTGGTGGTCAGTTTTTTAGGCTTGCTTTTTCAGTCGTGCTGTGGGGAGGGAGGAACCCTGCCAACAAGTATTACTGGCGTGTGTGGGGAGTGCTCACAGTGACTCAGCAACACTGGGTTTGCCCCCGCTCACTGCATGTGTGCTTTCCCAATCTACACTCTTCACGCTCTAGGTTGCTCTTCTGGGAACCTATGTTGCATGCACTTCCCAGGTCTAAGCCGCTCAGGTTCAGGTTCTCAGGTACTCTGCAAAGGCGCAGCCTTGGTTGGGCCTGCGTTTTGTGCCCTACCCAGGACCGAGCAACTCAGGTGACCAGGTGTTTGGCAAGCACAGTCACCCCCAGATGGGGGCTGCGACTTATCACCTCCCCTGTCCATGCTTCTCAGTTTTCTGGATGTACAATGGATGCACCTTCTCAGGTGTGCTTTGTGTCTCTTCTGGGGAGCTCATCTCTGGCTGCAACCCTACTGGAAGATTCCAACCATCCAGAATCCCAAGAAGTCTTGGTTAGCAATGGAGCATGGTTGCAGTTTGGTAAATGATGCCTCTCTGGGGCTTCAATTGCCCCCTTCTGGCTCTGGCTGCCCTTACCTGCCTGTCTCCAGTCTGGGATGGGTGGGTCTGCAGCCAGCTTCCTCTGCTCAGTCCTTTCTTATAAGAGCTGGCCTGGAGGTGTTTTAGGTTAGAGCTTTTCACGGGATAGCTATCCCACAGTCTGGATTGCTATCTCTAGTTAGGTCCCTCAGATTGCCCTCGGGGCATTCATGCCTGGTCCTTACCCTAAGCAATGCAACCCGCCCCTCCCTGTCCAGTACCTGCTTGCTAGTGGCAGATGCAAGCATCTGTGCTGTTTCTCTGCTGGGAATGGCTTTTTTTTTTTTTAAATTTTCTTTACTTTGTTGTGTTGGTTTTTCCATACATTGACATGAATCTGCAATGGGTATACATATGCTCCCCTCCAGAACACCCCTCCCTCCTCCCTCCCGATTACCTCCCCCTGGGTCATCCCGGTGCACCAGCCCCGAGCATCAACCCTGGGCTGGCGATTGATTTCACATATGATAATTTACATGTTTCAATGCCATTCTCCCATATCATCCCACTCTTGCCCTCTTCCACAGAGTCCACAAGACTGTTCTATACATCTGCATTCCTTTTGCTGTCTCGCATGCAGGGTTCTCGTTACCATCTAGGAAGGTAATCTGTGGGGTTTATTTATTTATTTATTTTCCCTCCCAGTTACTTTGCCCTCTGAGGTTCCAAGGTTCACAACAGACTCGCTGGTGAGAGTGTTTCCTGGTGTTCAGAAACTTATCTTTGTTAAGACTCCCTTCCCAGGATGGATCTTCGTCCCTACCTCTTTTGTCTGTTTTTATCTTTTATATTTTGTCCTACCTCCTTTCAAAGACAATGGGCTGCCTTTTTGGGTGCCTGATGTCCTCAGCCAGCATTTGGAAGTTTTTTTTTTTTTTTTTTTTATTTGCTCAGTGTTCAAATGTTCTTGTGATGAATTTGTGGGGGAGAAAGTGGTCTTCTCATCATATTCCTCCACCATCTTCTCATTTTATTATTTTTGTATGTGGGATTTTCTTTTAGGCATTGTTCTCAATATTTAAGCATGAAGTTAAACAATTCATAGATCTGTTAAGAATATCCTGCAGAAGTTATGGAGCATATGAACCTATCAAAATATGGCTCATTCAATTGGGGAATGACTCATATGTAAATTCCATCAAACAAGGATTTTACATTTGTGGATTCCCAATGCATAGAAAAGTGAACATGTTTCTAGTTCCTCAACCACTGATATATTATCAATAATACAGCCGCAAGAGTGATGCTTTTAAAATGTGAGTCATATGTACAAAAATAATTGTAACGGTGTCTCAGTTCACTCAGAGTAAAATACAAGGCTTTTTTAATGGTATAAGGCATGATACAAATTGTTTCCCTCAATTGGTACCTCCCTAATCTCAAGTTCCACTAGTTTTCCTCTTGCTCACTCTTCTCCAACCTTACAGAATTTATTGTTTCTTAGATCACAGTAGGCACACTCCTTCCTCAGTGATTATGCACTTCTTGTTTCCATTATTCAGAACACTCTTCACCCAATAGATTCATATCATTCCTCTCAAGTTCTTTAAGCCTTAGCTCAAGAATCATTTTCTTAGTAAAGCTTTCCCTCACTGCCCTATCTAAAACCACATCACTTTAGCATCCACAATCCTTCACCTTTTATTGGTGCTCTATGCCCCCCCACAAGCTTTATTTTTCTCATCATGATGTGATAGACATTTATTATTTATTGTATTTCTTCTCCATTACTATGTAAACTCCATGAGGGCAGGGTTTTTGTATGTTTTGTTCTTTTCTGTATGTCAAGTTACCAAGAACAGTATGTGGCAACTATTAGGCACTTAACACCTGTTGGATTGATAAATCAATGAAAAATGGACTCTCAAGGAGTGTTCTATTTTTGCATCTTCTAGACTAGCTATAGAAACAATTTTTCAAGTATAGCATTTTGATATGGGAAAAGGCTGTGAAACCATAGCTTGGTCGGTAAGAATATCAAATTTTTCCAATAAAAAATCTTAGGATTTGGGAAAGTCACAAAACCTATTTGTTCCTCAGTGTGCTCAGTTATTAATAAATAATGATTACTATCTTAAAGGTTTATGTGAATTTTTTTTAAACTTTTTTTAAAATTTTGCATTGGGGTATAAGCAATTAATAATGTTGTGATAGTTTCAGGAGAACAGCAAAGGGACTCGCTCATATATATGCATTCTCCCCCAAACTCCCCTCCCAACCAGTCTGCCACATAACATTGAGCAGAATTGCATGTGCTATAGAGTAGCACCTTGCTGGTTATTCATGTCAAGTATAGCAATGTGTACATGTCCATCCCAAACCCCCTAACTATCTTTCGTTCATCATACCCCCAGCAACCATAAGTTTGTTCTCTAAGTCTGTGAGTTTCTTTCTCTTTCGTTGTTTTTG
Source organism: Antilocapra americana (assembly GCA_007570785.1). Classification (NCBI taxonomy): domain Eukaryota; kingdom Metazoa; phylum Chordata; class Mammalia; order Artiodactyla; family Antilocapridae; genus Antilocapra; species Antilocapra americana. The sequence continues at coordinate 273,628 of ML661219.1, forward strand.
TTGTTGCTCAGTCACTCAGATGTGTCCGACTCTTTGATGTCATGGTCCACAGCATGTCCAGCTTCCCAATTCTTCAACGTCTCAGAGTTTGCTCAACTCATGGCCATTGAATCAGTGCTGCCGTACAACTACTTCATCCTCTGTCATCCCCTTTTCCTTAACTCTTTCCCAGTGGCATCAGGGCCTTTTCTAATGAGTTGGATCTTCGTGTCAGTTGGCTAAAGTATTGGAACTTCAGCATCAGTTATTTCAATGAATATTCAGCATTAATTTCCTTAAGGATTGACCGAGAGTCCAAATGATTCTCAAGAGTCTTCTCCAACACCACTTTGAAAGTGTCAGTTCTTCAGCACTCAGCCTTCTTTATGGTTCAACTCTCAAATCCATACTTGACTACTGGAAAAACCATAGCTTTGACTATACTGAACTTTGACGACAAAGAAATGTCTCTGCTTTTTGAATATGCTGTCTAGGTTTGTCACAGATTTTCTTCCCTTGTGCAGTGATTTTGGAGCCCAAGAAAATAAAGTCTGTCATTATTTCCATTGTTTCCCCTTCCATTTGCCGTGAAGTGATGGGGCCAAATACCATGATCTTAGTTTTTCAAATGCTGAGTTTCATACAAGCTTTTTCACCCTCTTCTTTCACCTTCATCAAGAGGCTCTTTAGTTCCTCTTCACTTTCTGCCATAAGGGTGATGTCATCTGCATATCTGTGGTTATTGTTATTTCTCCCAGAAATCTTGATTCTAAGTTAAATAAGCAGGGTGACATATACAGCCTTGACATCTTCCCTCCAGTTTTGAACTAGTCCATTGTTCTATGCTGCATCTAACTGCTGCTTCTTGATCTGTCTTTAGGTTTCTCAGGAGACTGGTAAGGTGGTCTGGTATTCACATCTCTAAGAATTTTACACAGTTTGTTGTGATCCACACAGTCAAAGTTTTGGTCTAGTTTATAAAACAGAAGTATATGTGTTTTTTTTTTTTTTCTGGAATTCTCTTGCCTTTTCTATGATCCAAAGGATGCTGGCAGTTTGATCTCTGGTTTTTCTGCCTTTTCTAACTCTAGCTTGAACAGCTGGAACTTCTTGGTTCATATATTGTTGAAGCCTAGCATGAAGGATTTTGAGCATTACCTTGCTTGTGAAGTGAGAGTGATTGTGTGGTAGTTTGAGCATTCTTTGGTGCTGCCTTTCTTTGGGATTGGAATGAAAACAACCTTTTCCAGTCCTGTGGCCACTGCTGAGTTTTCCAAATTTGCTGGCATATTGTGTACAGCACTTTCACAGCATCATCTTTTAGTACTTGAAATAGCTCAACTGGATTTCCATCACCTCCACTACTTTTGTTCATAGTGATGCTTCTTGAGACTCACCTGACTTTATATTCCAGGATGTCTAGCTCTAGGTGAGTGACCACACCATTGTGGTTACTAGGGTCATTAAGGTCTTTTTTGTATATTTCTTCTGTGTATTCTTGCCATCTCTTCTTAATATCTTGTGCTTCTGTTTTGTAAGCAAGCTCATTTGTATCTTATGGGTGTTGCAGTTATCTGGAAATAGCTGCTTTAGTTAGCTTTTCCATGACTAAATTCATGCTATTATAATTGAAACAAAATGGAGAGCATGTGGAAACTGGCCATAATGGAGACTATTAAACGTACAAACTGAAATTTTACTTCCAATTTAGCACAAAGAAATAGCTGTGCTCATTCTAGTGCATACAAGCCTGTGTGCATGTGCATGTGCATGTACATACACACACAAACAAATGCACACATACAGAAAAAAATAATTAAGGACGTATATGAAATAAATATACAATTTGCCTGGCACCAACCTCCTTTCCAAAATTTAATGTCATCTATTAAATTAAGTCTACATTATAGCGCCTTACATTATTTTCTACTGGTTTTATAAAAAGTGACTTTTTTTCACACAATTTGAACTGAGCTCCTTTAGAGATAATAAAAAAATTAATATCATTTTTTCCTAAAAGAACTCAGCACCAGAGAATAGTTACACAATTCAGTGTTAGTCAAACATTGAATTATTTTCCAATGCTTCAAATAATGAAGAGAAATCCTACTAAATATAATCAGCAAAGGATTATAATTAGAAAACCAAGTTTCATGTTCATACTGCAATAACTTGAAAGGAACAAAATATGCTTATGACTAGCTAACAAATACATTATATGGTTTTCATGGGATTAGTCACTTTTTAATTGATATATTTAGTAACATGAGAAATTTGAGAGTTTTACATGAAATTTCCATGATATAGAATTTGATTAAATGCATTTCTAATTATTAAACACATTTAAAATTAATTTTAAAAGAGAAATATCAATAACCTCAGATACACAGATGATACCACCTTTATAGCAGAAAGTGAAGAGGAAATAAAAAGCCTCTTGATGAAAGTGAAAGAGGAGAGTGTAAAAGCTGGTTTAAAACTCAGCATTCGGAAAACTAAGATCATGGCATCTGGTCCCATCACTTCATGGCAAACAGATGAGGAAGTAGTGGAAACAGTGACAGATTTTATTTTGGGGGGGCTCTAAAATCACTGCAGATGGTGACTATAGCCATTAAACTAAAAGACCATTGCTACCTGGAAGGAAAGCTATGACAAACCTAGACAGCATATTAAAAAGTAGATGCATAATTTTGCCAAAAAAGGCCCATCTTGTCAAAGCTATGGTTTTTCCAGTAGTCATGTAAGAATATAAGATTTGGACCATAAAGCAGGCTTAGCACTGAAGAGCTGATGCTTTTGCACTGTGGTGTTGAAGAAGACGCTTGAGAGTCCCTTGGACTGCAAAGAGATCAAACCAATCAATTCGAAATGAAATCAGTCCTGAATATTCATTGGAAGGACTGATGTTGAATATGAAGCTCCAATACTTGGACCATCTGATATGAAGAGTCAACTCATTAGAAAATACCATGATACTGGGAAAGATGGAAGGCAGAGGAGACAGGGGTGACATAAGATGAGATGTTTGGATGGCATCACCAACTCAATGGACATGAGTTTGAGCAAGCTCTGGGGGTCGGTGATAGACAGGGATGTCTGGCTTGCTGCAGTCAATGTTTTCACAAAGAGTCGGACATGACTTAGTGACTAAACTGACTAAAAATTAATTTTAACTCAAACTATGGAAAAAGGAAAGAAATTTAAACACATCTAAGAAAATTCTGATTCAGTACAGGAGTTTGGATTATAATTTATCATAACAATACATTATTTCAAAAAGGCACAGGGGCTAATTTAACATATTAAATTTTATCTGAATTCATCACCTTAAACTTGAAGGATTAGTCAAAAATGAACTACTTAAAATAACATAAATCATCTTAGCTATAAATATAAGGCTATAAAAATATCATGTGATATTATATGGAATGTCCACCTTTATCCTGTAATTTACTCTGAAAGCCTTTTCAGACAGAATGTTGTTTTCTTATATTGTGATACATTCTTTAGCATAAATTCAATATAAGAAAAAATTCAAATAAGTGCCAGGACTTCTAGAAGCAACTGAAATTATCTTAAATATGTGGAATTGAAGGAGTGAATTCTCTGAGGAATAACACTTCCTCTGAGTAATGAATCATTACATGAAAGAGTCCAGTTGTTTACACACTATGCATTTTAATAATTTTACCTTAACTCTCAGACAGTATATAGTCCAGGTTCACACCAGTTTTTTTTTTTTATTTGCTTAAAACATCTACTCTATACTCAACCGAGGAGTCCTGGTTTAACTAATAATTTCCCCATAGAACCCCTTGAAACAGTAAGATATTTTGATACATTAAAATGGTATGTGGTTAAGGGAAAATTTTCTCTTCAATATTTCAAGAACATTTCTTTAATCTGTACATTTTTAAGTTGTTACCCAACAAGGTCTTGAGACACTTCTGATTCTTTTATACTGTGGGCAAAGAAATCAGATCATACCCTTTCTCCTCATTTGCTTTATGACTCATAATCATTCTTGTTTGTCCCACAGAAGCTGTATAAGTTGGCTTCCCTCATAGCTCAGTCTGTAAATTATCTGCTTGCAATGCAGGAGACCCCGTTGTGAAGATCCCCTGAAGAAGGAAATGGCAGTCCACTCCAATATTCTTGCCTGGAGTATCCCCTAGGCAGAGGAACCTGACAGGCTACAATCCATGGTGTCGTAAGAGTCAGATATAACTTAGCAATTAAACCACCACCACCAAGGTGTATAAGAGTAATTTCCACAAATAATGTATTTGAATAAAGTTCTTGATGTCATTGATTTAGATTATATGGCTCTTTTGCTTAACATTTTTCTTAAAAATCCCATAAAGAATATATTTTAAAATCTTAATGCCTGCTTTTATCAGTGATAAATCATTTCCCATCAATAAAGTAAGTCAATTTCCCAAGGTTCCAGAAGAGAAAAATATGTCTAATAAATTGGAATTCTACTTTCAACTCTAATGGAAAACTTCTGTATATAGCTAGGGAAACTGCGCAGAAACAGAGTTTATAGATCAAGCCCAGGGATATCCCTAATTATATTGGTCAATTACTTGTAAAAGAATGAAACTAGAACACTTTCTAACACCATACACAAAAATAAACCCAAAATGGATTAAAGATCTAAATGTAAGACCAGAAACTATAAAACTCCTAGAGGATAACATAGGCAAAACACTCTCTGACATAAACCAAACCAGGATCCTCTGTGACCCACCTCCCAGAATGTTGGAAATAAAAGCAAAAATAAACAAATGGAATCTAATTAAAATTAAAAGCTTCTGCACAACAAAGGAAACTATAAGCAAGGTGAAAAGGCAGCCTTCAGAATGGGAGAAAATAATAGCCAATGAACAACGGACAAACAATTAATCTCAAAAATATATAAGCAACTCATACAGCTCAATTCCAGAAAAATAAACGAACCAATCAAAAACTGGGCTAAAGAACTAAACAGACATTTCTCCAAAGAAGACATACAAATGGCTAACAAACACATGAAAAGATGCTCAACATCACTCATTATCAGAGAAATGCAAATCAAAACCACAATGAGGTACCATTTCATAACAGTCAGAATGGCTGCCATCCAAAAGTCTACAAGCAATAAATGCTGGAGAGGATGTGGAGGAAAGGGAACCCTCTTACACTGTTGGTAGGAATGCAAACTAGTATAGCCACTAAGGAGAATAGTGTGGAGATTCCTTTAAAAACTGGAAATAGAACTGCCATATGACCCAGGAATCCCACTGCTGGGCATACACACCGAGGAAACCAGAATTGAAAGAGACACATGTACCCCGATGTTCATCCCCACATAGTTTATAATAGCCAGGACATGGAAGCAACCTAGATGTCCATCAAGAGATGAATGGATAAGGAAGCTGTAGTACATATACACAATGGGATATTACTCAGCCATTAAAAAGAATACATTTGAAGCAGTTCTAATGAAGTGGATGAAACTGGAGCCTATTATCCAGAGTGAAGTAAGCCAGAAGGAAAAACAACAATACAGTATACTAACACATATATATATGGAATTTAGAAAGATGGTAACAATAGCCCTGTATGCGAGAAAACAAAAGAGACTCAGATGTATAGAACAGTCTCTTGGACTCTATGGGAGAGGGCAAGGATGGGATGACATGGGAGGATGGCATTGAAACATGCAAATTATCATATGAGAAATCAATCGCCAGCCCAAGTTTGATGCATGATACAGGGTACTTGGGGCTGGTGCACCAGAATGACCCAGAGGGATGAAATTGGGAGGGAGGTGGGTGGAGGGTTCTGAAAGGGGAATTCATGTGTACCCATGGTGGATTCATGTCAATGTATGGCAAAACCAACAAAATATTGTAAAAAAAAAAAAATAAGTAAATAAAGATTAAAAAAACAACAGAAAGTAACAACACTCATGAGAGAAAAATCATATAATCCATAATATCCACAATTTAACATTGATAATGCTCAGGATATTATACAAAATTATCAAAAAAGTCAATAAAGGAAATGGAATATCTTCTGAGATAAAATAGATATTTTAACTATCAGGGAAAGATTTTGTTTCCCAATAGATTGTTTCTTTTATCATTATATAGTGTCCCTCTTTGTCTCAATTTTATTTGCTGTAAACTCTACTGTATGTAATATCTATGTCTACTCCTAATATTTTTTATGTATTTATGTTTGAATGGTATATTTTTCCACTTTTTTAGTCTCCGTTTACCTATATCATTGTGTTTGAATTGAGCTTTTTATAGCCTGCATACATTTGGATTAAGTGTGTATCTTTAAACCCATCTTTTCATCCTCTGTTTTTTATTAGAATATTAATACCACATACATTAAGATATTTAGGCCATCAATGTGTTAGAACATAATATTGAAATTTTATCTGTTTTCTTCATTTCCACTGTTTCTCTTTCCTTTATTTTTGTTTTCTTGAGTTCCTGTAGGTTATTTGAATATATTTACGATTATATCTTACTTAGCTTATACTGCTTTTGAGTATGTCACTTTTTCTTAGAGAGATTGCTGCTGATGTTAATATATGCATATGTGTCTTATTTCAAACTACTGGCATTGGCATTTTATCACTTCTAGTGAAGTGTAATACTTTTACTTCCATCTAGGTATTTTTACCAGCCAAGTTTTAAAATATAATTTTCTTAGGTATTTCCTTTACATACAGTGCAGCACACCTGAGATAGCATCATGTTTATTTCAAGTAATAAATATGACTTAAAATAAGAGTGATTCTATCCATAATAATAAAGGATATTTTCTATTCTTCTGTTTTTACACATTTTGATGTTCTTACATTCTTGAATTCTCAAACTTTCATTTGTTTCTGTTTTCTTTCTTTTTAGAGAACTTATTTAGTCATTCTTTAAGTGTAGGAGTGTCCCTTTTATCTTGAGGAGTACTTTTGCATATATAAAACTTGAAACTACTGCTAATTTAAATTGGTATTATTTTATAAATAATTCATAATTTCTTTCAAGTTTTTTTCTTTGTCTTTTGTTCTCAGAAATTCAATTATGATTTTTCTTGGTGTAGATTTATTTGGTTTTATTCTGAGTTTCATTTAGCTTCTTAAATTTGTAGCCTTATGAGGGGTTTCAGAAATTTGGTACTCTTTCATTCCTTATTTCTTCACATGCTTTTCCAGTTTCACACTCTCTTTGTTCTGGGATTCCAGTTATGCAGATATTGAGCCTTTTGTTATTGCCCCACAAGTCAGGACATCATGAGAACAGTCCTGCTTCTGCTACTAAAGTTCAAGAGTAGCAAATTTAAAAAACAAACGAACAAAAAACTTCCAATCATTTTTTTATGTCTGTTTCTTCATTTGTTTAGATTGTGTACATTCCATTGATCTACCATGAGTTGACTAATTCTATCATCGTTGCTTCTACCTTATAATTAAGATCATTCAACAAGTTTTTCAGTTACTATATTTTTCAGTTCTCTAAATTCTATTTGGTTCTTTTTTTAAAATAATTTCTCACTTTTTACTGAGATTTTCTAATTTTTTATTTGTTGTGAGGAAATTTATAATGTGTATTTGTTGCAACATTTTACCGTGACTTTTTTATAATCCTTATCAAGTAATTTCAATATATCATTCATCTTGGTATTGATTGTAGAAGGAAACAGCAACCCACTCCAGTACTCTTGCCTGGAAAATTCCATGGATGGAGGAGCCTGATAGGCTACAGTCCATGGGGTCTCCAAGAGTCTGACACAACTTCACGACTTCACTTTCATTTCCAAAGAAGGATAGACCTGAAAATAAAATTCTCCTGGCAGGATCCACCATCCCACTTCCCACTACAGGAGAGATCAGTCTCCCCACTCTGGGAGCCCCTTCAAATGGCTCAATTCCCTCTCCTATCAATAGGATTTCATCAAAGGGCATTGTCCCCAGCCCTCCTGATGAAAAGCCAGAGAATCCTGGATTTACTGCCTCATTTCACTGCCTCCTGGTACTGATATCTATCATGGACTGAATTGTGCCTTATCCCTCAAATTTATATGTTGAAGTCCTAATCACTGGGACTTTAGAATGTGACTGTATTTGTAGATAGGGCCTGTAAGGAAATGATTATGTTAAAATAAGGCAATTAGCTACTCGCCGCCTCAGGCCGAGATGGTGGCGCTCCACTGCGGTCTGGGGCTCAGGCCTCTGATGCTGTCCTGGAGTCGGGATCTGCCGTGCATCTGGCGCGCCCTGCATACCTCCACGGTCTGCTCCAAGAACCGGGCGGCCCGAGTCCGAGTGGGCAAGGGAGACAAACCAGTGACCTACGAGGAAGCGCATGCTCCTCACTACATCGCCCACCACAAGGGCTGGCTGTCACTGCACACAGGTAATCTGGATGGGGAGGACCATGCTGCAGAGCGAACAGTGGAAGATGTTTTCCTTCGCAAATTCATGCTGGGCACCTTCCCTGGCTGCCTGGCTGACCAGCTTGTTCTAAAGCGCTGGGCTAACCAGGTGGAGATCTGTGCCCTGGTCCTGCGGCAGCTACCTGCACACAAGTTCTACTTCCTTGTGGGCTATAGTGAGACACTGCTGTCCCACTTTTACAAGTGTCCTGTTCGTCTGCACCTCCAAACTGTTCCCTCAAAGGTTGTGTATAAGTATATCTAGGACATACATTAAGCTTTTTACATCAAAATGTAGCCTGCGAAGGACAGAAACTTGTGAAAATGGACTGAAGTAGAAGTAGGGGAAATACATCCCCTCAGATTTCTGAGACTTTGTCTTCAGAGTTGCTATTGAATAAATAGACTCTCCATGTTGTCTTGCTTCTTGGTCTGTCTAGAGAACTAGAATAGGGTCTTTGAGGATGTGTCAGGGTTCCCAAGAAGGCTGCCAGTTACCTGAGGTTTAGGTAATAGCTATGGTTCAGTGCATATCCTGTGCCAATCACTGTGTCAGGAACTTTACCTGAAGTTGTTTGTTTTCTCTTAAAGTGGAAAGATCCATTTTTGGAGATTACAAAGCAGTTATTTTTTAAAAAGCCTATTTCAATTTAAGTCTGAATTTTGTAATAAGGAGTTCATGATCTGAGCCACAGTCAGCTCCTGGTCGTGTTTTTGCTTACCGTATAGAACTTCTCCATCTGCTGCAAAGAATATATTCAACCTGATTTTGGAATTGACCATTTGGTGATGTCCATGTGTAGTCATCTCTTGTGTTGTTGGGAAATTGTGTTTGCTGTGACAAGTGCATTCTCTTGGCAAAACTTTGTTAGCCTTTGCCCTGCTTCATTTTGTACTCCTAGGCTAAACTTGCCTGTTTAGCCAGATATCTCCTGACTTCCTGCTTTTGCATTCCACTTCCCTATGACATAAGGACATCCTTTTTTTGGTGTTAGTTCTAGAAGGTCTTGTAATTCTTCAAAGAACTGATCAACTTCAGCTCCTTTGGCATCAGTGATTGAGGCATAGACTTGAGTGGTTTAGCCTAGAAATGAACCAAGATCGTTCTATTGTTTTTGAGATTGCACCAAAATACTGCAATTTGGACTCTTGTTGACTTTGAGAGCTACTCCATTTCTTCTAAGGGATTCTTGCCCACAATAGTAGATATAATAGTCATTTGAATTAAATTCTCCCATTCCCATCCTTTTTAGTTCACTAATTACTAAGATGTTGATGTTTACTCTTGCTTGATCACTTGTAACTTAACTTGATTCATGGATCTAACATTCCAGGTTCCTATGCAATATTGTTGTTTACAACATCAGACTTTGACCACCAGACACATCCACAGCTGAGCATTGTTTCTGCTTTGGCCCAGCAGTTTCATCCTGGAACTATTTGTAATTGCCCTTTGCTCTTCCCCAGTAGCATACTGGAAACCTTCCATCGTGGTGGAGAGCTCATCTTCCAGTTTAATTTATTTTTGCCTTTTCACACTGCTCATAGGGTTCTCGCGACAAAAATAATGAAGTGGTGTGCCATTTCCTCCTCCCATGGACCTTGTTTTTCAGAATTTTTCATTGTGACCTGTCTTTCTCAGGTGGCTCTGCAAGATATGGCTCATAGCTTCATTAAGTTTCGCAAGCCTCCTCATGATGACAAGGCTGGTTTGTCATATATGGTGTTATTATGTTGGATATACTTCTATACCCAGTCTGTTGAGAGTGGGTTTTTTTTCCCCTTTAATCTTGAAATCTCTGCAGACAGTGACTACAGCCACAAAATTGTAAGGTGCTTGCCCTTTGGAAGAAAAGCTATGACAAACCTAGACAGTGTATGAAAAAGCAGAGACATGGCTGCTGACAAAGATTCGTATACATCAAGCTATGGTTTTTTCAGTAGCCATGTATGGATATTGGACCATAAAGAAGATTGAGCGCTAGTGCCTTTGAATTATGGTGCTGGAGAAGACTTTTGAGAGTTCCTTGGACTGTAAGATCAAACCAATCAATTCTAGAGGAAGTCAACCCTGAATATTCATTGGAAGGACTGATGCTGAAGCTTCAGTTTGGCCACCTGATGGAACTAGCCAACTCATTGGAAAAGACCCTGATGCTGGGAAAGATTGAGGGCAAGAGGAGAGGGGGATGACAGAGGATGAGATGATTGGATGGCATCACTGACTCATTGAACATAAGTTTGAACAAACTCTGGGAGATGGGCAAGGACAGGGAAGCCTGGCATGCTGCAGTCCACGGGGTCGCAAAGAGTTGGACGTGACTAAGCAACTGAACAACCACAACTTCCTTATTCATTCAGTGCCAATGGACATCTAGGTTGCTTCCATGTCCTGGCCATTGTAGATAATGCTGCGGTGAACTTTGGGGTACATGTGTCTTTGTCAATTCTAGTTTCCTCAGGGTATATGTCCAGTAGTGGGATTGCTGGGTTACATGATAGTTTTATTCCTAGTTTTTTAAGGGCTCTCTGTACTGTTCTCCATAGTGGTTGTATCAGTTTGCATTCCCACCAACATTGTAAGAGGGTTTCCTTTTCTTCACATCCTCTCTAGCATTTATTTGTAGATTTTTTTATTATGGCCATTTTGACTGTGTGAGATGATATCTCATTTTGGTTTTGATGTGCATTTCTCTAATAATGAGCAATGTTGAACATCTTTTCATGTGTTTGTTAGGCATCTGTGTATCTTCTCAGGAGAAATGTGGTTTTGATTTTTTTTTTCCTGCTATTGCAGGAGCTGCTTGTGTATTTTTGAAATTAATCTTTTGTCAGTTGTCTTGTTTGCTACTGTTTTCTCCCATTCTGAGGGTTGTCTTTCACCTTGTTTGTAGTTTCCTTGCTTGTATAAAGGCTTTTGATTGGGTCTCATTTGTTTATTCTTGTTTTTGTTTCCATTACTCTGGGAGGAGAGTCATAGGATCTTGGCTGTGATTTATATCAGTGTGTTCTGGCTTTGTTTTCCTCTTAGGAGTTTTATAGTTTCTGGTCTTCCATTTGAGTCTTTGGTCCATTTTGAGTTTATTTTTGTGTATGGTGTTGGGAAGTGTTCATTCTTTTACATTTTTTTCTTTTTTTATTGCAAGAAATTCAATAAACACTTTTTGCTTAAAAAAATAAGGCAATTAGTGTGGGCATTAATCCAATCTGACTGGTATCCTTATAAAGGAGGACATTTGGCATTCTGAATGAGAAAATCAGAGATACAGTCACACAGGAAAAAAAGACCATTTAGACCACAATGAGAAGATGGCCAGCTACAAGCTAAGGACAGAGGTCTCAGAAAAAGCACACTTACTGATACCTTAATTTTTGTCTTCTAGCCTCCAGAATTGTAAGAAATAAACTTTTGTTGTTTAAGCCAGCCATTCTGTAGTACTTTGTCATCGCAGCTCTAGCAAATGAACGGTTTCTGTTTATTTCCTTTTCTTATTTAAGTTGTGATTTTCTCTTGCTCTGTATAACACCACTTCATTGCAAATGGGTGATATGGAAATTCAGATCACACTTTGATCTGCTGAGATCTTCTCAGTGCAAGTGAAACATTGATTTGCACTGTCTCATTGTTTCCAAGTAGGGTGTCAGATCAATTCCCTACTGGGCCCTGCAGCCTCCAGGGGAGCAAAAGAAAAGGATGAACACACACACTGCTTTTTTTGCTTCAAAGTGGGAATAGAAGTTCAACTCCCCACTGACTTCATTAGTGGGAGGGAGAAGTGGAGTACCAAATGACTCAGCTTCCTACCACCTTATTCAACATCATTGATGCCTGGTGAGAGTGGAGGTGAAGCTTTCCACTGGGCCCTGCTGAAATCTTGGTGGCAGAAAATGAGAGCAATGACTAATCCTAACTTGCACTACCTTTGTCAGTCTTGTTCAAGTATGGAAGGTGTAGAAGGTTGAACAATCCGTTAGCATGTAGGGTTTTACACCAAGTATTATAATTATCTTCAGTGAAGTGAAACAAAATGTTTTCAATGAACAGAAACTTCAGAGAGGGAAGTTCTCAAAAAAAGAATCAAATGTAAATTCTGGAACTCAAAAATATGATATTTGTAAGGAAAAAAATGATAAATATATAGCAAAATGGAACATGAAAGATTCGAGTGTTAGAGAGAAGATCTAGCTGCTGAAATGATCTAAGATAAAGAACAAAGAGAAATAAAATTATGAAAAAGATGCTCAGAGAAAAGTTAGATGACATCAAATTGTCAAATATATGTGAAATGGGAATATAAAAATATTGGGCTGGCCAAAATGTTTTTTTTTTTTTAATAAGATGTCACAGAAAAGCCTGAATGAACTTTTTGGCCAACTCAAGATCAGTAAGAGAGGAAAATGAGGCCAAAAAAAATGAAAAGTGAAAAATTTATAGCCTGAAAATTTCCCAAATTTGATGAAAGACAGAAATTTTCAGACACAAGATATTCTGAAACCAAGCAATATACAAAATAGTTCATACATTGTGGCATTGTATTCAAACTATTAAGTCAAAGAGGAAGAGCAAATCCTAAAAATATAAAGAAGAAAAAAATACGCTGCATAAATGGGGGTAAAAGTAACACAATTAGTAGCTGACATCAGAAACAACAGAGGCAAGAAGAAAGTAGGACAAAATTATTTAAATGCTAGAAATAAAGTAACAATCAATTTAGAATCCTGTATTCAACAAAAAGTCATTTAAGAATTAAAGTGAAATAAACATAATTTCAAATAAATGAAAGCTAAGAGAATTCATCATTCTCTGATTTATAGTACAAGAAAGTCTCAAAAAATTTATTTAGGCTAAAGCAAAATGGTAACAGGTAGATACTCAGACACTGAGAAAAATAAAATAAATGCATCAGAAACAGTAAATATATAGGAAAATATTAAAGACAGTTGCTTTTGTCTTTTCAAATTTTTTCAAATCATATAATTGCTTAAAAACTAATATCTTAGCATTGTTCTATGGGTATTTTATACACACAGAAGCTATAACATTAAGAACAGGCTGGAAAATATGGGTGTACAAGGATGAAATATTTCCGTATTTAATCTGAAAATATTCAAATGATACAAAAAAGTTAAGGCAGGAGAACAGAGTACAATGTACAATGGAGACAGGTGAAAAACAAAACCAAAAAATGAAACAGGAAATCCACATATAACCACATCAGTAATTACATAAATTGTTCATGGTATAAATACTCTAAGTAAAAGGCAGAAATTGTCAAAATGAATAAAAATAAGGTTCAATTGTATCCTGTTTTAAAAAGATGCATTTTAAATACATTGAAAGTAAATGGATGAAAAATAATTTACCATGCAAACCATTAGCATATAAAGACTGATGTATTAACAGTTATATTTTATCAGATAAAGTAAGTTTAAGTAAACACTTATCATCATGGTCAATTCAAGAAGACATCAAAATCATAAATGTGTCTGCTCCCAAAAGGAGAACTTCAAGTTATATAAAGCAAAAATTTGCAAAATGAAAGGAGGAAATATAATTCAAAAATAGTAATTGGGGAATTTAAAATCTTCTTAAAGCAAGTGATGGAACAACTAAATTAAAAAATCAGCAAAGATATGTAAAGTAAAATAGCACTAGTAAGCTCCTTGATCATATTGGCATTTATACCAACACTTAATAGCAGAATACATATTCTTGCCAATTGCATGTGCATATAAACCTCACTCTGAGTCATAAAATAAGTCCACTAAATTCAAGAATATTGAAATCAGATATGTATTCTTATCAAAACCTAATTCAGTTAAAAATAAAGAAGAAAATTCCCTAAATTTGAAAATAAATAATGTATTCCTGAATAAGCATTTCACTGAAGTATAAGTCAAAGAAACAGTAACTATACTGGCTAAATGAAAATACAATATACCAAAATTGGTGTGATATAGCTAAAACAGGACACAGATACCCTTTAATGTCTGTGTTAGTAAAAATAAAGTTTTTAACATATTATCTAAGATATTTGTTTAAGAAACTGAAAAGAAGAATGAATTAAACCTAAATCAAGTGGGATAAAGGAAATAATTGAGAGAAGAAATCAATTTCATTGAAAACAGAAAACAGAAGAAATTAATAAAACCAAAATCTGATTCCTTGAAAAATCAGTAAAAGTGATAAAACTCTTATTCTCTTTAAGAAA